>VMBQ01006545.1:5000-10415 GCA_007657795.1 Dreissena rostriformis | reverse complement strand
AACAATGTCTGATATCTTTATGTGTTCTTTGCCCCTTGAAACCTATGTATAGCCACCAAAATAATCAAATTTGAGTGGATATTTACATAGTTATGATCATTAATAGGTTTTGGCGGCAATCTTGGCGGCCATCTTGTCGAACATCTTGACGGCCATTTTAGACGCGATGTTGGATTTGTGTGAAGTATTGTAAACTTAAACATGTGTGATTGTCTTTATGTGTTTTTTGCCTTTAAAACCTAGGTAAAGACACCTAATTCATAATATTTGAGTAGATAGTAACATAGTTATGATCATTAATAGGTTTTGGTGGCCATTTTGGCGGCTATTTTGGACGCCATGTTGAATTTGTCTGTAATATAATAAACTTAAACAATGTCTGATGACCTTAATGTGTTCTTTTCCCCTTGAAACCTATGTATAGCCACCAAAATAATCAAATTTGAGTGGATATTTACATAGTCATGATCATTAATAGGTTTTGGCGCCATCTTGGCGGCCATCTTGTCGGCCATCTTGGTGACCATTTTAGACTTGATGTTGGATTTGTGTGAAATATTGTTAACTTAAACATGTGTAATGATCTTTAAGTCTTATTTGCCCCTTAAAACCTAGGTATATACACCAAATTCATAATATTTGAGTGGATAGTTACATAGTTATGATCATTAATAGGTTTTGGTGGCCATTTTGGCGGCCATTTTGATTGCCATGTTGGATTTAATCGTAATATAATAAACTTAAGCAATGTCCGATGATCTTAATGTGTTCTTTGCCCCTTGAAACCTATGTATTGCCACCAAAATAATCAAATTTGAGTGGATATTTACATAGTTATGATCATTAATAGGTTTTGGCGCCATCTTGTCGGCCATCTTGGCGATCATTTTAGACGCGATGTTTGATTTGTGTGAAATATTGTTAACTTAAATGTGTGTGATGATCTGTATGTGTTATTTGCCCCTTAAAACCTAGGTATAGACACCACATTTATAATATTTGAGTGAATAGTTACATAGTTATGATCATTAATTAGTTTTGGTGGCCATCTTGGCGGCCATTTTAAACGACATGTTGGATTTGTGTGTAATATAATAAATTTAAACAATGTCTGATGATCTTAATGTGTTCTTTGTCCCTTTAAACCTATGTATAACCACGAAAAAAAAAAATGAGTGGATATTAACATAGTTATGATCATTAATAGGTTTTGGCGGCCAGTTTTCAATGTAATAATCACATCGCCGTCATTTTGAAATACATAAGTTTCGTTTCCATGGGAACAAAATTGTTGTACTGTTTGCATAAACATAAAGTACAGTCAATGTCCTTTAGTTTGATACAAAATTAACTTGAATGCCTTGCATATATTTTGCCAAACTCAAGAAACATTTTCTTGGAATTATTCTTGTTTCCGTTAGCTAGTATTTGACACAATTCCAGTGCATCGAATAATGTCAGAATGTTGCTTAATTTTAGGTTTTCATTAATGAGTAAAAACATATACTAAAATAACAAAATCGACCTACCATCATAGTGACCTTATCACACATTAAATAAATAGCGATTGCACGAACTGCAGCAATATGCCTGAATAAATATATACATTTATATACATCTAATGGCGGTGTGATCAATATATTCAAATACTAAATCAAATCAGAATCCGGATATAACTGATATTTACACTTCATTGGGGAAGCGATTTAAACATGAAGCACTTCAAAATTTGGAGATATGACTTCTTTTTTTACCAGACCGCTCCCTTTAACAGTTTCTTTACGCTGCTGATCGATTTGATACATGTATCGATTTGTGTACTGCAACACTACACGAAATAATTACAACACACTATTACAAACAACAATCATATACCGTTTCTCGTCCAACCCAACACATACATTCTTGGAAATAAAACTTTTTTTAAATCAGTGTTGCGATGATTTCATGGCAATAATACAATATTTTATGAGATAAATAAGGGATTTAACAATATTGACTTGCGTTTTTATTATATTCTAGTTTAACGGAAAATATAATTTCATGTACAATTAACTTACTACCGTATAAGTAATTAGAAAGCCTATTCCAGATATGTTAAAGCATATACAATTTGTATTGGAAAGCAGTGGTGTATCACAGTTAAATATCGTTTCATGTTAGGCGTACACGTAGATAATTTAACTTCTTATTTTGAAAAACGTCCTGCAACTTATTTTCAGAATGTGTACTTATTACACCTGTCGAAAAGCGTCCATCGAGAAGTCCTATGAGCAACGGTGGCATTTTTTGTTGTTTTAATCATTTGTCATTTGCATTACACAAACGAAATAAACAGATTGACAACTATCAGTTCAGTAATACATATCATCATCACTAGTCACATCATCAAGTACGGGTTGATATGGTGACCGGTGTAATGTGTTGACGAGTGTTTCGTCATCACTTATACATGTAGTCTCAAGTTCCAGTCGACTGGTTGATGTCCTAAACCGTTCATCGACAAGTCCTATGAGATACTTTAGCAATATTTGTAAACACTAGTTTATTGTAAGTCATCAGTGTCAGTTGTATTATACATGTTTTTAAAATCTGAGGAACTGTAAATGTTCTCTAAGCGGAAATATACAAAAAACGTGTCGATACATTAGATACCTTGTCATACACATTTTTACATAATAACTTGTTGTTATTTACATTTATCTTACTTTGATTCCATAATACATGTTAACTAACATCTTTATTAAAGAAGAATGTGTCTGCATTCTGTTTGTAAGTTTATTTTCTATACTTTTTGTTATTTACATTTATCTTACTTTGATTCCATAATACATGTTAACTAACATCTTTATTAAAGAAGAATGTGCATGCATTCTGTTTGTAAGTTTATTTTCTATAATTGCTTTATTTTAATATATATGTTAAGATAGTTTTGTTGTAAATTTGATTCAAATAGCAACTCAACTTAAACTCTGTGTCAATTGTTGTCGGAAATGCACGTCCAAATGCAATATAATTATTAAGAAATTTACCAAACAACACTTTAAAATTCTGAACACACATCTATGTTGGAAAGCTTTATACCTACGTTATTTTAATTCAAAACTATATTTTACTTATAATTTGTGTTATTGCTTTTATGAGATTTTCAAGGGAGACCTGCAAACCGTTGCTAAAGAAGGTAGCGTTATCATCAAAAGTTGACCTGTTTCAATACAAGTGGAAAGAAGCTCAACCTATATTACAAAAAGAGATTATGCAAAGCATAAATATTATAACGTTGTATATAACTATTGAACAGGACTCCTTGATTGACATGGGTAGTTTTGCTTCCCATTCTTGTAAAAATTGCTCGAGTGATTTATGGCCTTGTGAACGTTAGTTGTATTTATTCGGGTTTCGGCTATGAAATTATATGTATTTTCTGTTTCACTTAATATGATAATGTTTAATGTAGTCGAACCATGTGTGAGTGTGAGGGCTATTCTGCATATACTAATAAAGAAAATATTTGTATTTTGTGTGATCGCCATTTATAATCTTAGGCCAATATTTGATCATATTTGTTTTAATTGTTATTTGTAATAGGTATCTGTATAGCTCGTGTAGAGAAATGAATTGGGTGTTGGTTTCATTGAGTTTATTATTTTCTATGTATTTTCACAAGATTGTTTGTATTTTCGTAGCCAATTACTTCACTGAAATATGTAAGAATTTGTAGTATTTTGCTTTCGAATAAGGACATTGTTAAGTCGAGTGGAAGATCAAGCATGTTTATTTTTTTGTAAAGAAGATGACGTGCTTCGATATTTTATCTCGATTAAAAAACTTCTACTGTTACTAAAGTTACAATATATGAATATAAATATACTATTAAAATCAATTATTTTTATATAGAATTAGTATTTTTTCTATTTGTTTTATTATTGCCAAATACTATTACGCTAGTTTACTCTTAATTAACTGTTAATTTCCATTATTTGCAATAGTTTTCAGAATCATCTTAACATGACATTACAAAAGTTATTTTGGAACCTGCTAAGAGAAGAGTGTCATTGGGAAACAGTAGAGTAATTAAGGCAAGCAGTTGCAGTGTTTCTTCATATTGGTATTAAATTTGAATCCCGTTGCTGCTTCTATTTTTAGGAATTCTACTAAGTCATTAAGGTAGTTGGAGAAAGGTTGTCCCTTTGTCGGACAACCTGCTTGCAGCTAAAAGCTAGATGGTTATTATTTGTTGAAACTCGTGATTTAATGTTGTCGAATATATTTTTGAAAATGCAATCGCATTTTCCTTATACATTGTTGTTTATTAGTTTTTGGAATATTTCTGCGCTAGCGATAATGTTAAAGCATTTAGTGAAGTCTACAAATACCTCAAAACGTTAACTCTTTAACTGTTTCACTTTATTTATAAGATTATTTAGACATAATATGTTATCTGTTGTTTAAAAGTTTATGGAAGGCAGCTTGATTTTGGTTGATTGTGGAATTTGGAATGCTCTCCGTGGTTAATCTTTCATCAAAGATAGTTGTGATCAGTTGACCTAGACAGTATAAAATCCTTAAAGGTCTATAATTTTCGAGGCTATCGCGGAGACCTTTGCCTTTGTATATTTAAAAGGTGTAACGTTTGGACCAGTAGTCTGATATAATGCCACTGTCAAATATCATGTCGAGTAGTTTTGTTGTAAATTGGATACATTAAATTTGTCTTGGCTTTAATATATATACGTTTCAAATATTGTCATCCTGGCTACTTATTGTTTTCTTTTGTTGATCATTTTGTTCACTTCCTCGGGTCTGATAATAGACTTGAGGGTAGGTTCTGTGTTGTTGTCGTTTATAAAAGATAGAACACTATTTTGCTGACGAGCACTTGTGTTTTCGTGTTGTGATGTGTTTAAGTCTATGAAAAATGAATAAATTGAACTATGTTTGATTGTATTTAATCATTAAGACCTTCCAGTGATATTAGATAATTCCAATAATACTTCGCTTGTTTGTTTGTCATGGTTTGTAATTGGGTGTGAATACGGTGTAGATTGTATATAATCAACATGCACAATCTGTTTGGGTGTGAATACGGTGTTGAATGTATATAATCAACATGCACAATCTGTTTGGGTGTGAAAACGGTGTAGATTGTATATAATNTCATCATCATCATCATCATCATCATCATCATCATCATCATCATCATCATCATCATCATCATCATCATCATCATCATCATCATCATCATCATCATCATCATCATCATCATCATCATCATCATCATCATCATCATCATCATCATCATCATCATCATCATCATCATCATCATCATCATCATCATCATCATCATCATCATCATCATCATCATCATCATCATCATCATCATCATCATCATCATCATCATCATCATCATCATCA
>VMBQ01006545.1:0-2500 GCA_007657795.1 Dreissena rostriformis | reverse complement strand
ATATATTTAGACGAAAGAAAGGTACATAAGAAATGTATATTGTGGTACCAAAAGGATTCAGATTATTTGTTTGATTTCGGGTTATTATCTAGAGCTTTTTTGTTACTTGAGAAAATACATAGTTTCACTTGCGCTTTTATTAATGTTAACAAAAACGACACATAGTAGAGTTGCTTAACGCAATTAACTTACATATCTTGAACATATATTAACAAGAACACTTTGAAAGCACCACCCACTATATATTATGTTTTTAAAACCAATAAAAACACTTTGAAAGCAATACCCACTATATATTATGTTTTTAAAACCAACAAAACACTTTGAAAGCACCATCCACTATATATTATGTTTTTAAAACTAACAAAACACTTTGAAAGCATCACCCACTATTTATTATGTTTTCAAAACATTTTAATTATTATCACAATTGCTAACATGAATTAACTTGATGTTTAAGTCTAAACCAAGTATGCTCTCATGCTTTGAAATCTTAAGTGTAAACATTGTGTACATTTCATAAGTAAATGTGAACATATGTTGTGTATAAAATACTGAATCTCTTGATAACTTTTCAATCTGCACCATGTGTCAAATTTTTCTCGCACGCATTGTTTTTTCAACGAAGAGTTTTTTGGGACTTATTTTGGTTCAACATACAAATTCGACGTCAAAGACTGTTATTTCTCGTATAACGGTTAGTAAAAGGCGATGTCATCATTAAGCTGTTTGGTCATGTCTTAAACTAAATTGTGATTTTCCTATAACGCTCTCAGTCAGCCTATTGTTACGATGTTTGTATATTTATTTAGATTGAAATTCGCTCAGCGGCCACTTTTTCTGACTATTGAATATCGTCCAAAAGGTTAACATGTACAAAATAGGTCTTTGGATTAACAAAACGCAGGGAATTATAAAGCATGTAGTGGGCACAATGACGAAGTAATGCTCCTTTAAAATTACTGTGATTTGATTGAATAACTTGCAGATACTGGCTGGTGTTGATCAGCTTTCGTTGATAGCCATTCCGTTATTAAAGCTCACATAATGGCTAAACCTGTATCAGAACTATATTCGGTCTTTAGTTGCCTATCCATTTGTAATTAGAAAACAACTAAGTCATGGGTAGATTGATCCAATTAAGAACACAATTCAAGGACTAAAGTTCGGCAAGTTTGTTTTAAGATGTCAGTGCTGTAAATATTCACAGCTTGTATTGTGGTTAGAATGACAATTCAATTAATATTAATAAAAGATGTTTGTATACCGCGCTTTTCTTTTGCCTCTGATTAAATCGAAAAGTGAAATCAAATGCTTTATTTTGTTCGTTCGCTTTAATTTTTAGAGCCAACATCCATTAAACAACTGATCCATTTGCTGTGGTCTAATCGAATAAAAATGCTGGTTTTTATACATTTATTTCAATTTCGAATTGTAATTGCGTTAAAGAAAAGTAAAGAGCAAGCTTATTTCATGTTTGACCATGGCATGGTTAACTATGCAGTTTAACAATTACAAAATACAGCGCTGTTACTCAGTTGTGCCTTAAACCTTAATAAGCAACAACAATAAAAATTCAGGAGTCAAGTTTGACCTAATATTCATTCTGGTCTACACTTTACCTTGCCAAAAATATAATAGGAGAGCCAATAAAGTCTTTTAATTACGAACTTACAGTTACATCCTTTTTATTCCATTTTGAATTGTAGTTTGTGCACAGGAATCGTAAGGTGTTTGGCGTTTCAAAATACGTTTGTTTCCGGTCCTTAACTCGCCCAAGGCCAGCTGCCAATTTTATTTAAAATTTATATGAAAAATCACCAGATTTGTGTTCTCTTTCATTTTTTAATAGTTCAATGATTAAGTTATATAATTGTTATTTTATTATTGTATTCACTTGTGTAACAGCGTAATAAATATATTTTTTTTTTAGGAATTTCCGTACTTTTTACATCGAGAAGTTGAAAGAAAATCATTGCATATACATATAGAATAACACATTACTGCCCTTTAGTTTTGTGACATATGAGCCGAAGGCTAAGAATAAAAAGAAACAGCAATGCTAGCCTTGCACATTTTCGTTGTTGTTGAATCTGATTTATTTTTACAGAAAATTATCATCTCATAGTTGATTCCGAGTAATATGTTTACATATAAAGATTGACTGATACAAACGCTTTCGGTCTCATATAAACAATATTTTAGGTTACATTATATTATTCAAATATCAGCGTAGGGGTATGATTTTTATCCTAATGCTTTGGCCATGTGACCGGAAACAAACACATTTTACGCCTTAATTGGATTTGCAGGCGTAATCTCGAACTGGAGTGGTCTTAAATCGACGTTCAACACGAACAGTGACTGCATGGAGCTTTCAAGTTTGCAAGTGCGGCTGCCCTGTGCGGAACACGTTCCACCGCCGCTGAAATACAACCAGTCCATTAGGCTTCTACTACTTCTGCTCATACAACCGGTTTAAACCCCGACGCTATTCTGT
>VMBQ01006544.1:0-55256 GCA_007657795.1 Dreissena rostriformis | reverse complement strand
CACACTTGCTCAATACCGAGATTTTGCACGAGTTATTCGCCAAAAAACGGCCAATTTTGTAACTAAATATATTTTCATATGCAATAATCTGTGTTAATGCAGCATGTGGGGGTAGACGTCACGTCTGTGACAGAGCTCTAGTTTTGCGAAATATTGTACAAGATTTTCCTTGATTTTTTAGTATTAATGGGCCTTTAATATTCTGAACTCAATAATGTGTTTAAATTTCTTCTACCATTCTCTTCAGTGGCTCAAAATACAAACTTAGCAGATGTATTCTCTATTTTCAGCACGCTATCAGCAGGACTTTGACTCTGGTTTAAATGCAACAGCTGAGAGATTCTACCAACAGGCCTGGATGCTATTCCCAGAAATGGGTTGGTTCAACATCTTTAAAATGAAAAAAAATGATGTGTATTAAAACATAAATTATTGCTCATTATTTAATGCTTTCCATTTATTTATAGAGAAATATCAGTGAAATAAAGACATCATTTCATAGTATAAAACAGTGAAAATTAAGAGTGAAAATTATCAATAATTTTCACTGTGAAAATTATCAATAATTTTCACTGTTAATTTTCACTGTTTTATACTGTGAAATGATGTCGTTATCATGATTTTTCATTAAAAATACAAAAATAATCATTTGTAAGCATAATATAAAAAGAAAATTTGTTTGATTTGGTGTTTTATCGATTTTAATTCATGAAAGATCATACAAAATATATTTTTTCTATGATCACTTGTGAATTAAAATTGATATTCCACCAAACCCAACAAATATCCGCTATTTCATGACATTCGATCTGAATAATAATAATTATATATATATAATAATAACCAACATTTTTATATAATTTCTATGTTTTCATTCAAATGAAAAATGCGAGGTCATGAAACTTGTTCTTTAAAATGTCATTGGGTATTTCTTCATAACATGATTACGTCATGGTTCATGTATGTTGCTGTTTTCCGCAGGCGTAGCCCACAACCAGCTCGGCACCCTGGCAACTTCACGGTATTTCTATTGTGAGGCTGCTTACCACTATATTAGATGGTGAGTTGTTCTGAAGTGCATGTGTGCAGTCCATAAAGGTTAAAATCAGTAAATATTGTATTTTGATTGTTGTTCATTAACACAGAAAATCGACATTGATTTGTGTTTTATATCCCCCACAAACTGGGAGTTAATCGCAGGCTGCTGGTTTTATGCTGTTTGCATATAGCCATTTTGAATTTGCTTCTGAGTTGGAAAGGGTCAAGTCTAAACTGGACAATTGTTTGTGCCGGCATTATGGAACTGTTTGGTAACTGTTAGTAGGCATAAAATTAAGATTAAATGTAGTTCTTGGCATAATTGCTCTTGTACTACTTTCGAGTTTGCACTGCCTGTTGAAACACAATTCAGGTTCAATCTTAATGTATAAATTAATGGTTGCACATTTGGAAATGTTTTTTTAACAGCATGTTAATTTAAATATCACAAAGTAAGACTTTTATTTATTTGAGAAAAGAAGTATAAGAAAATGAACTGTAAAAAAAGTTCTAGGATTGGGTATTTATTATTCGAAACCCATTGCTTCCAAAAAACATGGGTTAAGCACTGAAAAAAAGGGGGCTTAATGCATGTGCATAAATTGACTTCCGTGATAAGCCTGTGCAGTCTGCACAGGCTAATCAGGGACAACACTGTCTTGCTGTGCCGCCTAAACGATTTTTTTGTTAAGAAGAGACTTCCTTTAAACGAAAAAAATTCAATAAAAGTGGAAAGTGTCATCCCTGATTAGCCAGTGCGGACTGCACAGACTAATCTGAGACAACAATTTAGGCACATGCATTAAACCCCCTTTTCACAGAGCGAGGTCCATATGATATGTAGTTTCGGGGGTTTTGTGTTTTTATGATAAGGAATGATGATGATTTTTATGATGATTTCGAAGAAGAGGGGGTATATTGTTTTTGGCCTGTCTGTCTGTCATTCTGTCTGTTTGTCCCAAAACTTTAAGGTCAAAATATGAAACTTTAAGGTCAAAATATGGAACTTTAAGGTCAAAATATGGAACTTTAAGTCAAAATATGGAAATTTTATTTTAAAGCGGTGCAGAAGGGGGCATTGTGTTTCTGACAAACACATCTCTTGTTTCAGTCTTGCAAGCGAGCAGCCATTTGAGGGGGCAGAGGGTAACCTCCTACGTCTTTTTGAGAAGAATCAAAAGCGCTATGCCGATCTCAAAAGTGAGACGTCCAAAGTTCCTGCCAACCCTCAGGACCAATGGTGAGTCGTTAATTGTTACAGCCTAACCATTCTGACCTGTCTTTAGAGACGGCATGTTGGTTGATCTTAAAAGCGGTCTTTTAACACAGGTGGTCTCTTGATGCCTGTGGACTTGTTGAGACAACAGGTCTCTTGCTGTACATGTACAGTATGGTGGTTCCTTATATACAATTAACACAGGGGTCACGCAACTGGGCGAAATGGGCGATTATATCGCCCTGTTTTTCCTGAAATCGCCCGGATCAAAAGCANGTCAAATTTAGCGTAGGAGCGATTGTCCGTAGGAGCGATTGTCCGGGATTCATATTTTCTATGATCACTCGTGAATTAAAATCGATATTCCACCAAACACAACAAATATCCTCTACTTCATGACATTGGATCTGAATAATAATAATAATGACCAACTATATAATATAATTTCTATGTTTTCATTGAAAAATTTGAGGTCATGAAACTTGTTCTTCAAATTGTCATTGTGTATTTCATGATTACGTCATGGTTCATGTATGTTGCTGTTTTCCACAGGCGTAGCCCACAACCAGCTCGGCACCCTGGCAACTTCACGGTATTTCTATTGTGAGGCTGCATACCACTATATAAGATGGTAAGTTGTTCTGAAGTATGTGTTTAGTCCATAGATGTGACAAATCAGTAAATATTGTATTTTGATTGTTGTTCTTTAGCACAGAAAATCGACATTGATTTGTAGTGTATATCCCCCACAAACTGGGAGTTACTCGCATGTTTCTGGTTGTATGCTGTTAGCATATAGCCATTTTTAATTTGCTTCTGAGTGGGAAAGGGTCAAGTCTAAATTTGACAATTGTTTGTGCGGGCATTATGGAACTTTTTGGGATCTGTTAGTAGGCATAAAATGAAGATTAAATGTAGTTTTTGGCATAATTGCTCTTTTACTACTTTTAAGTAATGCTCTGCCAGGTGAAACCCAATTCAGGTTCAATCTTAATATAAAAATTAATGGTTGCACATCCGGTAATGTTTTTTGACAGCATGTTAATTTAAATATCACAAAGAAAGCCTTTTGTTTATTTGAGAAAAGAAGACTAAGAAAAAAAATGTAAAAAAAAGATCTAAAATTGAGTATTTATTATTCGAAACCCTTTGCTTCCAAAAAACATATGGTTTGCGCTCTGAGAAAAGGGGGTTAATGCATAAAGTGACATCCCAGATTAGGCTAATCAGGGACGACACTTGCCGCCTAAACTGGATTTTTGCTAAGAAGAGACTTCCTATTCACGAAAAATACAATAAAAGCAGAAAGTGTTGTCCCTGATTAGCCTGTGTGGACTGCACAGGCTAATTTGGGACAACACTTTACGCACATGCATTAAACCCCCTTTTCATAGAGCCAGGTCCATATGTAATATCTGGGGTTTTGTGGGTTTTTTCAGTCTCGCCAGCGAGCAGCCCTTTGAGGGGGCAGAGGGTAACCTCCTTCGCCTTTTTGAGAAGAATCAAAAGCGCTATGCTGATCTCAAATGTGAGACTTCCAAAGTTCCTGCCAACCCTCAGGACCAATGGTGAGCCTATAATTGTAACAGTCTAACCTGTTTGACCTGTCGTCATGTTGGTTGATCTTAAAAGCGGTCTCTTGACACAGGTGGTCTCTTAATGGCTGTGGACTTGTTGAGACAACAGGCAGGGCTTTTCATCAGGAAATTGGGAAGAGGCCCTAGCCTTTCAAATTCGGAATTTCATGCGCGATAACTGCTCATTTTGGGAAGACCGTGTTTTTAAAAGTTTTTGAANAAAAAAAAAAAAAAAAAAAAAAAAAAAAAAAAAAAAAAAACAATTTGGGAGATTCTTCTGCCAATGTTGGGAAAAGTTATTTTCAATTGGGAAGGGGCGGAATATCGGCCCCTGTTATATAAGGGTGAAAAGCCCTGACAGGTCTCTTGCTGTACATGTACAGTATTGTGGTTACTTATATACAATTAATAGGTACGTGATGTTATAACATATGTTCCATAATGCATTCGATAATATTTATTTAGAAAACATAATCAAGGAGGAATCAATAGATTGCGTTTGTTAAAAAATATATACATACGGATGCTTGGAGGCATATGTATCGCATTCTGAGAAAACTGGGCATAATGCATGTGCGTAAAGTGTCGTCCCAGATTAGCCTGTGCAGTCCGCACAGGATAATCCGGGACAGCACTTTCCGCCTAAACTGGATTTTCGCTAAGCAGAGACATCTTTTAAACGAAAAAATTCCATAAAAGCGGAAATTGTGGTCCCTGATTAGCCTGTGCGGACTGCACAGGCTAATCTGGGATGACAATTTACGCACAAGCATTGTGCCCAGTTTTCTCAGAACACGACACATACAGTGATTGCCCTGGATTGTTTGTTGGATCGTTCTTATGTCCGTACCAGGTTAACCCAAACGGACACGTTCTGTTAAACATCCATAATGCTTTCTTGAAAGCTTTGATACTTGAATGGATGATGGCTTTTTACACTATCAACACACCCACATAACCTAACCTCAGTTCGACCTTGAAATTGACCTACTTTTGGACTTATTCAAAAAGTCTGAAACATTTTGTTGACTCAAATTGACGTGATTCGTCCAACATCAATACTGCATGTAAAAAAAACTTTGATACTTGAATGGATGATGTCTTAGAACACTATCAACACATCTGACCTCATTATGATTATATAGTGAATAATAGGTTAGTGTTGATTATAGATCAGGTTTATCATGCGAGGCTTAGAAAACAAAAAGCACGAGCCTTGGCGAGTGCTTTTTCATTTTCGTGCCGAGCATGATCAACCTGATTTATAATCAACACTAACCTATTATTCTATTTATCCCACTTTTTATTCAGTAAACCTTTTTATTTAAACAAAATTAGTTTAACTGGATACTTTTGCTCGTTTTATGACGTCATTTTGGCGAAAAATTGATTTCATGCCGCGGTTTATAGCAGAAATTTAATCAACAGGGCTTTAATCAACGGAATTCGCTGTAAAAGTGGGATAAACATATTTCATACTTTCCATTTCAGTTACAATGATCTGAAGGCCTTCTTCATCAGGTTCATGAATCTTCTCAAGATATTTTATCGCCACGATGTGCCTGCCGGGTAAGTTCATACCAGGTACCGCTTTCAAGCATAATCTAACGAAGAAATGTACATTGTTTTCTTAAATTATTTTAAAAAAAAAACATTTTTCAAAATCTTCTACCCAGAAATGTCAACAAAAATCATCTTGACATACTGATGTACAGTGGGGTTTTTTCGTTCATATTTGGGTCCTGTAAGGGGAGCCATTTCCAATGGAAAAAGTAATTTTTTTTCCCAAATGGGACCAAAAATTCCCAATTGAAAGTTTCCAAAAAATGTTTTTAAATTTGTCTCAACATTTAGTTTATCTGCCATCCAGCTCTATAAGTTGAAACTTAGTAAATTAATATTGAAATCACTCTCATTCTCAATTTTAAAGTATTTGTTAGCAAAAATCAACAGAAATAATTTCCCAATTTTAGTCAAAACAACACGATTTTTTGGCAATCCAAAGGAACCCAGCCCTATTTCCAAAATGGTGAATATAAAAAAACAGGATGTACATAACTATTGTGTTCAAGAATTCATATTTTATGCTNGATAGCAACTTCATATTTGGCATGCGTGTGTATCTCATGGAGCTGCACATTGTCAGTGCTGAAAGGTCAAGGTCATCCTTCAAGGTCAAAGGTCAAAAAACAAAATCCATGGAAAGTAACAAGCTTTAAAAGGAGATAATTCCTATTTATTATTTGGCAGGTACAGATCATTTTCACAGGGGAAGTAATAATTTTTAAAGGGAAAACTTTAACATTGCCCATAACATCCTTATTAGTAAACCGATTCACTTCATATTTGTACACAAACCCCCAATGGACAAGACCTTTCTACTGACTTATATTTTGACCATGACCCCTAAATGACCTTGACCTTATGGTCCAAATTTCGAAAGTATATCTATAAATTGCCCTTAACTTCCTCATAACTTCATAGATTAACTTCATACTCAACACCCCTTTCAATGTTTTTTACCTTGACCTCTGAATGACCTTGACCTTATGGATCCAATGTTTTCATCTGATCTTCACCAAACTTGTGGCATATATTTTTCGCACTTTTCAAAAACATTTTTTTAGTCGGGTACACTTTTGAGCACTTATTGGTGTTAACTTTATTTTTACAGCCATTCCTTCCCTACCTCAGCTTCGAGTAAGCCAATTATCAGTAACTGGCATAAGTGTTTGCACTTAATACTTGTAAACCACTTAAATCGACTAAGTATGACAAAGGAATAATATGAGTCCATTGACAGACCTTGGTGACATTGCTGTATTAAAGTGGCTTTAATGTCAACAAAAATCATATTGACCTACTGATGTACAGTGTGTTTTTTCATTCAAATTTGGGGCCTGTAAGGGGAACCATTTGGGAAAAAGTTCATTTTTTTCCCAAATAGGACCAAACAAATCCCAATTGAAGGTTTAGTTTGAATATCTCCTATCCAGCTCTATAAGTTGAAACTTAGTGAATTAATATTGAAATCACTTACATTCTCAATTTTAAAGTATTTTTTAGCAAAAATCAACAGAAATTATTCCCCAATTTTAGTCAAAACAACACGATTTGTTTGGCAATCCAAAGGAACCCAGCCCTATTTCCAAAATGGTGAATATAAAAAAAAGGATGTACATATCTATTGTTTTCGAGAATTCATATTTTATGATCAACTGTCGATCAGCAGGCAAGATAACACGGAAATCCAGGAGAGTTGTCAGACAACCCTGCACAGCTTCAACCACTGCATGTTCTACGAGCCTACGAGCTACAGCGACGGCCTCTCTGAGGACAACCTCCACTATATGGAGGACGACATCGTGTTCAAGATCGTCATCATCTGTATCGCTACTATACACATCCTTCAACAGAGGGGTGAGTGTACATTGTGTGTCCAACTCTTCAGTTTGACCTAGATCAATAATTTTAACGCTCCCCATATATATATATATATATATGGGAAGCATATAGTTGCCAGTTTGTACTTCTGTACTTCTGTCACACTTTTTTATTATTTTCTCATAGCGCCTTCAATATTTTACCGATCTCTTTTTTATTTGGCATGTAGGTACCTTGCATGGACCTCTACCTTTTGATGAGGTTTGAGGTCACTGGGGTCAAGGTCACCAAGGCTAATAAAAGATTTTCTCAAGGTCACATTTTTTAATATATTTATTTTTTTCACACAATTAACCCACATATCGACAAAGCATCATTGGGGAGCATCCATCAGTTTTACTGATATCCTTGTTTTTGCCAAGTTTCTTTTGGACCATACATCACCAATTATAATGGAGCAAATATCCGGCCCATAGGTCCAAAGTCAAGGACACAATTCAAGGCCAAATATACAAATCACACCCTAACACTTTGTCTGGCGTATTATTTTTCAGCGTGAATTCATTTTTGGTTCAACTGTTTGTCACCTTGCCCATGTTGAGCTTTTGCAATCACCTTTTGTCTGTCGTTCATCGTGTGGTTTGTTGTCAACATTTGCTTTGTGAACACTTTAGAAGTCACATTTATTGCTTAATCTTCTTGAAACTTGGTCAGAACATTTGTCCCGATGAAATCTCAGCCGAGTTCGAAATTTGGTCTTGTGGGGTCAAAAACTAGGTCAAATTAAAGAAAAAAGGTTGTGAACACTCTAGAGGCCACAACATTTCCCAATTGTCATGACTTTGGTCTGAACATTCTGTCGTAATGATATCTCTGGCTAGTTCAGGAGCTACACTGTTGGCTATAAAGTCTTGCAAGGCTTTTTGATCTCATTAGCGGACAGGGTAGCTACTGACCAGAATGTACAAATGCGCAGGGTGGTCTGGAGCTTCGCTCGCAGCTTTTGATATAAGACCCATTTTGACTTCATGCAGCTTATATGGTATCAGACTATACCTGTTATTATTATTAATGTGCTCGAAAACGCTGAAGACCGAAATGGAAGGTTGGAGAAACAATGGGAGCCAAGACCCACCTGCTTTCATACTTATATTGGAATCTCCGTTATAACAGAGTGCCTTAAATTGGATTTACAGTGTATAATGTTATGATTCCTGCATGATTTCAGGGTCCAGAAAGGTGACAGCCGCCACGGCCTTCCTGCTGGCCCTTTTCTCCCACATTCTGAACCACATCCTCATCCGACTGCAAGGGGCCCTGTATGAGAGAGAGAACCCCAACAAGATCCTGCAGTCTGCGGGGCAGAACCTCGGTGAACAAGACTTAAGTCATTTTACTCCATTGGTCTAGAGTTGAGCTGTTTATACCCAATGAAGACCCTTTTTTGAGTGGGTGGGGTATGTCTTGGTTTTCCAATCTGTCGGTCTTTTGGTTTTCATGGTTTGTAGATGTTGACTAAAGAATGGCTAAGCATATTTATTAATTATAATATAATGAAAAAAGAAGATTAATTTTGATTTTTGGTACAAAACACCAAATGTTAGCAGGGTCACGGCCCCCTTTCAATTTAAATTCTGCATAAAACATGGTTTCCAGATAAAAAGTCAAGAAACGCTTAACCATTAAAATTTATTTTTTAGCAAACACTTGTTATGCCCGAGGCTGAAAACCCATTCTGCAATTTTTAACAATATTTTGCTAATATTTAAAAAAATATTGCTTACAAACAGGTTATCACAAATAGATATTTTGGTCTTGTGTATTATACTTAAAGGAAAGGGCCTTCTCAATGACTATGTTAATTAATGGACTTTGACAAATAATTTTGTGAATTAACAGATGTTGTTTACTTAACACCAATTTGTCTGTTAATATTGGATATATTTTTTATTTCTGATGGATTTTTGGACTTACAATGTAAAGATCTTGACAAAAAAGTTGTCTCAGAAGACAGTCAATTTAAGCGAGTCATGTGGAAATGCTCTGATTTAATCCTTAACAATTTAAGGTTGTGCTTAAATAAGTTTGACCCCATGAAAAAAACTCACATTACTGAATATGAGAGCAAATGCTGTTGCTATATGTATTCAAATAAATCGAATAGTTTTGTAACACCCTATTTTATCAAATCGTTTTTCAGACATTTAAAATAGTTGTTACGAAAAAAACAATCCGTGTCACGAGTACTGCATCTTGTTAATGTCCATGATATCATTACAGGTGACTGACTTGATATAAACCATAACTAACCTAATATAGAAAAAAAACACTGATCAGATGAAAAACTACTACATTGTATACTTTATGATATAAGATAGTATGTTATATAACCTTCTGAACTTATCATATTTTTATGCCCCCGAAGTTGGGGATATAGTGATCGCACTGTCCGTCTGTCTGAAATTCTGACACACTTTGGGTTTAGATTTAAAAAAATGTGGAAAAACACTTTGCGTTTAGGTTTACAAAAATGTGAAAAAAGGGGGCTATGTCATCCTATGGTGACAAGCCTTGTTATACATGTATTTTAAACTGAATATGAATGATAATCAAACTTACAGGTGACATAAATGATGATGATTCTGAAAGTGACTCCAAGAGCTCCCTGATATCTTCTGAAAACTCATCCGTTAAGAATGGTCACATAAAACCAATACCGAAATCAGCACCGGCTGATGAGAAATCCAGCAACAAGATGGCAAAGAATGCTGCTAAGCAACCGAAGGTATGGTGTTTATAAGCATTGATATTGATATAGATTCTTATAGGAAAACTATGAAAATCATGAAATTTTATAATTGAATCTAATGACAAAGAAATGCTTAAGGATTATCAAAATGTACAATTTAAATATTATATTGGCTTAATATTAATCAAGAAGTTGACTGATGCTTTTTTTAAATGAGTCCATTGAAATCTGTATTATTCACATGTTATTCTAATCTTCTAAAGAGTATTTTTATACCCCCACCCCTTTTTCCTGCCTATATGAAGTAAAGGGTGTATACTCTAATCACCATGAATGTCTGTCTGTTTTTCTGTCTGTAGATACAAATTAGTACAGAGAAGTTCTCCTGCACTTTCCAACATAAAACATTTAAACTTGCTTGGATTGTTCCTTACGATATGAAGTCTTCCTTTAAACAAAAATACAATAAAAGCGGAAAGTGTCATCCCTGATTAGCGTGTGCGCGCTACAAGGCTAAAATGGGACGACACTTAACGCACTTGCTTTAAATCCCTTTTTCATAGCGCCCTTTTGTTTATCTGGATCAGGTGAAATCCAGGCTCCGTCGCAGGAGACGCTTTAAAAGACCCGACTCAGATGAAAGCGACTCGGACCTTTCTGACCTTTCAGACCTTAGTGAAGGTAAGTGATATTTTATTTTTTTTCATGTGTATAATTTAATTTTCTCCATAAGATATTACAGACATGCATACAAGCATATGATATACATAGTATTTTAAGAATAGGTATCTGATTGGAACATAATTGATAAACTAAGTTATTCTTTCTGTAAGATATTACATACATACATGCAAGCATGTTATTTACAAGTATTTTTAGTACATGTATTTGAGTAGAACATACATAAAGTTATAAACATACATTCATATACAATTTATAGTGTTTAATATTTCAAGAACTTACTATACCAACAAAACTAATTTGGAAAGCGATTTGTAAGCAATGTTAACCTAGGCCCATATTGAAAACTCCTTCAATGGGAAAAACATCAGGAAATACCTTAAAATTAAACAATTGGCTGCTATTCTTTGACTAGTTCTTGTACACATTTTTTTCAATTAAAATTTTGAAAAACAGTTAATACGTGTACTGCTTTAAATCATGATTGTTTTCACCTTTGCAAAGCAGAAACAAAACTGGAATGTGGGGGCATCCGTGTCCTATGGACACATGTCTTGTTTAAATAATATCTTTCATTCAATACTAGCAGCATTTGCATTCCTTCATTGCCAGAAAGTTGTAATAACTTTGTTTTTAGCTCACCTAATTGCTCAGGTGAGCTTTTGGAATAGGTCTTTGTCTGTCGTCCGTCCACATTTGGTTTGTAAACACTCTAGAGGCCACATTTCTTGTCCGATCTTCATGAAACTTGGTCAGAAGATTTGTCCCAATGAAACCCTCGATCGAGTTCGAAACGTGGTCATGCTGGGTCAAAAACTAGGTCACTAGGTCAAAAAAAGAAAAACCTTGTAAACACTGTACAAGTCACATTTCATGCCCAATCTTCATGTAACTTTGTAAAAATGTTTGTCTTAATGATATGTTGGTTGAGTTCAAACGTTTTTAGAAGGATCTTTGTGGTATCTGTGTTCCTACAATTTACGGATAAATTGTTATAGTAACTACAAATACATATAATAAATATTTAATTTCAAAGATATTAATTACCTGATATTCGGACCTGGTCATGACACACATCTATATCAATAAATATAAATAAATTAATACGGGAGTGATCTGGTAAAAACATCCCACAATTTATCCGTAAATTGTAGGAACACGGATACCACACAGATCCTTCTAAAAACGTGTACCACACAGATCATATTACAATAAGAATGTTTTTCTTGAACTGTTTTCATAAATATACATTGTATAACAGAAACCTGAAAATGCATACGAAAATGATATATTATAAGCTCCGCCCTTAACGTTTATTGCTTAATTTTACCAGAGGTGATGTTTCTGTGTCAAAGTTATATAAAGTCTCCACACTGATCATTCATTTTTCTACCCGTTAAAACGCGCGGTTAAACTTTACTGACAAAATGCTTATTTGTTTAAAAAAATCATGATACATATAGAAATCTCTCACGAATTAGCGGGCTCCCCTCTTTATCCCATTCAAAATGGTGAAATATTTAAAAAGAAATCCTTGAAAATGTTATCCGAGTTGCGCTTTTATTGATAGTTTTCTCCCCACACAGATCCTACAAAGTCAAGTGGTATAAGCACTGTGAGTCAAGAAGTCACATTTTTTGCCCAATCATCATGAAACTTGGTCAAACCATTGGTTTTATTGATATGTCGGACGAGTTTGAAAATGGTCCAGATCAGTGAAAAAACATGGCCGCCAGTGGGCAGGGCAGTTTTCTCTATATGTATATAGTGAAAACATGTGAACACTCTAGATGTCACATTTTTGGCCCAATTTTCGTGAATAAACATTTGTTTCTTATATACGAGATTTGAGTTTGAAAATGGTTCCGGTCCGTTGAAAAACATGGCTGCCAGGGGGGGGGTGGCGCATTTTCCTTATATTTATACAGTAAAAAGAGCTTGTGAACACTCTTGAAGTCACATTTTTTGCGCGATCATCATGAAACTTGTTGAAAACATTGGTTTTATTTATATCTCAGATGAGTTTGAAAATGGTCCCGATCAGTAAAAAACATGGCCGCCAGTGGGGGTGGGGCAGTTTACCTTATATGACTATAGAGAAACCTTGTGAACACTAGATAGAAGTCACATTTTTGGCATAATCAGCATGAAACTTAGTCAAGACATTGGTTTAATTGATCTGGGACAAGTTTGAAAATGGCTCAGATCGGTGAAAAAAAATAATTTTTAATTCACCTGATTGCTCAGCTGAGCTTTTAAGAACGGTCAATTAATGTCTGTCGTCCGTCCTTCCACATTTGGTTTGTAAACACTCTAGCATTCACATTTCTCAAGCATTCTTTATCAAAGTTGCTGAAAAGCTATATTTCCACAAGATCTCAGTCAAGTTTGATAATGAGCAAAATCACATAATACCGGATAAATGCCAGAATTATTGCCCTTAGATTGTCAAAATTTTCATTATATTATACAAAATCCTTGTGAACACTCTTGAGGTCTCAATTTTGTTTCAGATTTTATGAATCTTGGTCATAATATTTATTGTTGTAAGCAAAGTTTGATGTTTGGTCATGAAGGGTCAAAATATAGGTCACCAGGACAAATCTTACAAAAACCTCGTAAACACTCCTTACGCCAGAGTTTTGGTTCAATAATGATGAAACTTGGCCAGGATGTTGGTCTGGACAATATCTAGGCCAAATTTGACGTTTGGTAATGTGGGGACAAAATCTAGGTCATGGGGTCTAATCTTACAAAAACCTTGTAAACACACTAGAGGCCATAGTTTTGGTCCAATAATGATGATACTTGACCAGGATGTTTTTCTTGATGATATCTAGGCAAAGTTTGACATTGGGTCATGTGGGGTCAAAATCTTGGTCACGAGGTCCAAATCTTACAAAAACCTTGTAAACACTCAAGTGCCCATACTGTTTGATTCAATAATTATGATACTTTAGGAGGAAGTTTGTTAGGGCAATATTAAGGCAACGTTTAACATTTGGGTCATGTGGGGTCAAAATCTAGGTCACCAGGTCAAAGCTTGAAAAACATTGTTAATGCATGTTTCAAGTCAGGTTCAGGTGAGCAATCAAGGGCCATCATGGCCCTCTTGTTAACATAAGTGGGTAGTACTTAATAACTCTGGAAGATTGTACTTTTTTAAAGGAAAAATGAACAGTTATCCCTTTAAAATTAATCCAAATATTTCAGTCATAGTCCTGTTAAATGTGAAAATATGAAATCAATCTACATGCCTGTAATTCTGTCAACAATAAATATTGTGACTATTACTTAAAAATAAATAAAAAAAAATAACCATGTCAGTTTCATTAACTGTTATAAAATTCATTATCAGGTGAAGGTCACAGCCACGTGGATCTATCTGATGATTCAGAAGACGAACCTGTTGGTTTCTACAACGACGATTCTGATTCAGACATGTCAGATTCTCTAATGAAGAGCCAAGAACTTGAGGCGGGCTTCGCTGCCAACCCCGAGTCAGAAGCCACCAAACCGGCTGGGCTCAACGATGCCATGTTCACCATTCCCGAATCTGCCTCGCCTTCCGAATATGTAGCCAAAGATTTCAAAAGTGCCAACCAAAGTAACATTTGGACTGATCTTAGCAGCATTGACGGCTTGGCGACTTTTTCGTCAGAGTTGTTTTCGAGCTCCGTGCCGTTTTTAAGTTCCAACTTTAGAATGTCGCAGCAGAGCGAAGTTGTGGACAACGACGTGATGGTAGGGAAACGGCAGGTGTCTGTTCCTCCAGGTTTCGCAACGTCTTCTGAAGCGAGACACGTTGCGGAAATCTCACAGAAGTTGGCAAATTTTGTGATCGAGACTGATACAGAAGTGACTGCAACTGAGCTCGGTAGGTGAATGTTTCTGTTGACTGTTTTTGTCACGTTACTCATGTTGCTACTGCTATCAAAGATCTTTGCTATGCAATCTCTCACGCTGTCACTTTTTCACTCCATGTTGCTGTATTTTGATTTTATTTAAAATAAGTTGACCCAAAGGCAAACCATCATAAGGGGACGTGTTGCATGTAGCACTCATCACCCTTCCTAAAAAGGTCAAGGTCACTCTTAGAGATCAGAATTCAAATTTGGCCATAAACAGCTTGTGTTTTTTTACGTAGGTGAAGTTTTGAGACAGACAGTGGAATGTGGGGGCATCCTTGCCATATGGACACTTGTCTTGTTAAACAAGCATTTTGAGCAGGAGTTGTCCCCTTTTTTCCAACAGCTTTCATCAGATTTTCACCTATCTTGATATTTAAAAGAGCCTCGTTCTCTGAAAACTGGGTTTAATGCATGTTTGAAAAGTGTGGTCCCTGAAGAGTCTGTGCAGTCTAATAAGGAACGACCCTTTCGGCTTTTATGGTATTTTTCGTTTAAAGGAAGTCTCTTCTTATTAAAAATAAAATTTAGGCTGAAAGTGTCTTCCCGGAATAGCCTGTGCGCACTGCACAGGCTCATCTCGCAATGGTATCATTCAACCAAGAGGGGGCATGCCTGCTCTACAAACAGTTCTTGTTGCTCTGTAGATTCTGATGACAATGATGATGATACTCCACAAAGTGAGGACACAGACAAAACCAAGTAAGTAAAGTGAGGACACAGACAAAACGAAGTAAGTAAAGTTAGGACACAGACAAAACCAAGTAAGTAAAGTGAGGACACAGACAAAACGAAGTAAGTTGGATAATTGGCATCCTGGTAGCGAGGCAATATCGACCAGCTTTGAAAAAAAAATATGTTCATAAAAGAGTCCATTATACATAAAGTTGTTCCCGTAATTGATAAAGCCACCAAATAATTCAAACCTTAAATGCCTTTAAAATAGGTAATTGAAGTAAAACATGACAGAGCAATTTGGTTATTTTCCCCGGCTCCATTTGAGGAATGATCTTTTCCTGAAGAACATGACATAGTAAGAAAAAATTAATACAAAAGAACACACGAGTCTCGCTCTGTGAAAATGTGGTTTAATGCATGTCCGTAAATTGTCGTGCCAGATTAGCCTTTGCCTCAGGGCGACACTTTCCAACTAAACTGGTTTGTCAAGAACAGTCTTCCTTAAAACAAAAAATACAATGAAAGCTGAAAGTGTCATTCCAGATAAGCCTGTGCGGTCTGCACAGACAAATCTGGGACAACACTTTACGCATATTAATTAAACCCCCATTTCAGAGAGCGATGCTCATTTATTTAACCAATAGAGACTAAAAAAATGATTTAAAAAAGTAGAATGTCCTATGCAGATTGATAATACGGTGCCTTGGGCATGTAGTTTGATTATACGGGGCCTGGGGCACAATTCACATAGCTTTTTTGAGTAACTATATAATTAAAATCTATGACATGCAATTCTGTTCTAACAGCACTGTCATAAATTATTGTCCTAATAAAGATGTGCAAATGTTTTAGAATCAAATATCTTGTAACTATAACTATGCAAAAGTATTTAATAATGCACTAACGGAATAAATTTTGCCCTCATAAAATAGATTAAGGCCACGCTCTGTGAAATGGAGGTTAAGTGCATGTACGTAAAGTGTCGTCTCAGATTAGCCTGTGCAGACTGCACAGGCAAATCAGGTATGACACTTTCCGCCTAAGGAGGTTTAGTGAATGTTCGTTAAGTGTCGTCCCAGATTAGCCTGTGCAGTCTGAGCCAAAAATATCATCAAAGCGGAAAGTGTTGTCCCTGATTAGCCTGTGCACATTGCATAGGCTTATCTGGGATGACACTTTACGCACATGCATTTAACCCCCTTTCCACATGGTGAGGCTCATTTTTATGTGTGAAGTGCGTGCGTAAAAAAATAATATATTTCTTTATATCCAGGTCATCTGAAGAGGAGAAGGAGGTTGTTCGAGCACGTAACATGCTGGATGTAGTCCAGGGGGAGGGTCTGCTAGCCGTCGTCAAGGTGATAGCTGACTGGATGAGGTGCAATGCAACTGTGATAAAAACATGTGCCCTGGTGAGACATACGTGTTTAGGCATTCTATTATGTCTATTATTCTGAGATGGGCTAATACAGTCAGGCCATTTCCGTTAAATGGATCCATTCCAAAAGCGAAATGGCCAAAAATTCCAACTTAAAAAAAAAATGCCAATGTCACTTTTTTTGTTCTTTTTTTTTTCTTTTTTTTTTAACGGTCCAATTAATGATTATTATATATCAATTTTATTTCAATTACATCTAACCAAGTATATAACTATAATTTATATGATTTTGTTCTTATTGTTGCAATTAGCATTGATGTTAGATGACACTTCTTATCACATGACACTTGGATAAAGACAACAAGTATTGAAATTTGAATGATTGATTTGAATATACTAAATGAAATTCATAAATGTTCAACATAATACACACAAAGTTATGCTTTCCTACACTTTTATGCATAGTATTAAGAAGCATGTATAAACAAGAACTTTTGTGTATACCACGTTAGTAGCTAATAGTTTATTTTGTACAGGGAAACTATTCTGACCCATTGTCTCTATTTCAGAGTTCCCAGTCTGTGTGGTGCAGACTGTCTGTTTTGCTCAATTTTCTGCCTCATGAAGCTGTTATAAGGGAACAAGGTGAGTGACATAAGTAGGTTTTTCCTTAAAAGAAAAAGCATTTATTCCCCCCCTCCCCAACATTAGGAAGTTAAGGAGGTAGACTAGAATCACCATGGAAAACTGGCCGTCTGTGGTCTTTGTGTCTGTCTGTAGTCTGCACAAGCTTATCAGGGACGACACATTCCACCTAGACTGGATTTTGATTTAGAAGAGACTTCTTTTAAACGAAAAATTCTATAAAAGTTTAAAGTGTTGTCCCTGATTAGCCTGTGCAAACCGCACAGGCTAATTTGGGACATCACTTTATGCACATGCAATTAGCCCCGTTTTCCCAGAGCCTCAGGCTCATTTTTATTTTTTGCTTGTATTTATTTCTTTCTCCTATGCTATTGCAGACCCGGGCTGGTCAGACGTGTTCAAGCTCACAGTATGCGGTGACCTTGGTTATGATTGGAAGCAGACGCTGCCGCTTCCAGAGGACGTACACCTGACGTGCTTCCCTCCCCTTAAACTCGTGCATGAGGACATCAGCAGCAAGAATGGTGCTAGGATGACAGAAGTGCAGGAGGTCTGCTCTGTCAGCTTCCTTATTTTAGCCTTGTTCTGGAAAAACTAGGCTTTATGCATGTGTGTAAAGTGTCTTCCCAAATAAGCCTGTGAAGTCCGCACAGGCTAATCAGGGATGTCACTTTCCGCCTAAACTTGATTTTCGCTAAAAATAGACTTCTTTTAAATGAAAACTTCTGTAAAAGCGGAAATTGTCGTTCCTGAATAGCGTGTGCTGACTGCACAGGCTTATCTGGGATGACACTTTACGCAAATGCATTAAGCCCAGTTTTCCCAGAGCAAGGCTCATTTAGTAGAAACACATTTGTTTGAGCTCAATTGCATAGAAAGTTTATGGAGACCCTCTGAAGTCAATTTTACGGGTCAAACTAGTAATTGGTGTCTATTCGGGAGAAACGTCAAGAATGTTCCCAAGAACCCATGCCTGTTTCGGGAATAATATTTTGCATGGGTTAGTTCCCAGAGAGGGGATTGAACCCGGGACCTCCCAGTCACAAGAAAAATACTATATCCACTATGCCAAGGTGACTCCATTATTTAGCCATCCAGCGTGGAATGGAGACTGTTGTTTTAGGGTTGGACCACCAGTGTTTCATTAAATCATAATTGACCCATTAACAAGATTTTATTTAAGGAGATAAAGCAAATTTTCAAAAGCAGCTGTATTTTGTATTGGTTTAATGAATGGTTGTGAATCAAAAACATGTCACTTGCTAGCAAACTTTTATTATACACAATAGTGTTCATGACTACAGCATGTTTCCTTGCATTTAACGGAATAGTTCTATGAAAAGCTATGATGCTTGTAGAGCAACTTCTTGTCAATATTTTGTGTCAACATACTTTTATTTATAATAAAGTGTTAATGAAAAACTGTTCAGTACGACATACAATTAAACTATCGTGTATTTTTTTATGAGGCTTTTTATGCCACTTCTATCAGAAAGATAAGGGTACAAATACTATATAAAAATAACTTCATTCCATGTGACTGTCTGTCCTCAAACTTGTCCACACATAAGAAGGAGTTTTAAAAATCTTGGTACAAATGGTCACATATAATTAAATGTGCATCACCAAAACCAAAAAATACATTTTAACTCCACAGGGCTTTTTTTCCCATCTTTGTGAAGCGGCCCTGGTTCCCTCATTTTGAAAAAATGAGTCACAAACTTGTAAAAATTGTGAAAAAAAAAGAGTTGCGAACTGTTCAAAATTGTGAAAAATGATTTGCAAACTGTTCAACATTTTGAAAAAATGAGTCATAAACTGTTCAAAATTGTGAAAAAAAATGAGTAGCAAACTATTTTAAATTGTGAAAATTTGAGTCCATAACTAATTAAAATTGTGAAAATGTTAGTCCCAAACTTCTAAATTGTGTGACAAACGGCCATTCTCTAATAAGGAAAAAAAGCCCTACTCCAGCTGTAGTGTATTCCACAGAGCTTGCTGCGAATCTGCTGCCTCCATCATTTTGGGCACTTCCTGTCTGGCTTGGAAGGCCTCCATTTCACATACAATGATGAGAAGAAGATTTTCATTGGTCCAGCCCAACCATTCAGCAAAGAGGAGACAGAGGAGGATGCTATGGAGAAAATGGTATCGCTCTTGTCTTATATTTGAGCCTTGCTCTGACAAACAGGGTTCAATGCATGTGCGAAAAAGGCTTCCTAGATAAGCCTGTGAAGTCCGCATAGGCTAATCAGGCACGACATTTTCCGCTTTTATTGTATTTTTCGTTTAAAGGAAGACTCTTTTTTGACCAAAATTCAGTAAGGCGGACGACACTCTGCGCGCAAGCATTAAACCCCCCTTTTCACAGAGCGAGGCACGTTTATATATTATAAATCCACAAGTTCATTTACTGTACTTGAGCATGTACTAAGTTGATCTAGTGTTAATATTTTATGTTCAAAGTGTTATCACTTACTTGTTGTGTAACAATATGACCATATGTATGAAGATTATTAATCCCTCTTTAAAAAGTAAAGGGGGGAATACTGGAATCACCATGGTTGTCTGTCTGTCTGTCTGTCTGTCTGTCTGTCTGTCTGTGAGTAAACACAAATTTGTGTTGGAGAAGTTGTCCTACACTTTTCAACATACAACATTCAAACTTGCTTGGGCAATTTTTATCATCGAATGTTAACAATTTAAAAGTCATTCTCTTTTTCTTCTTTCAATTTCTGTAACAGTTATTAACGTTAATATAGACTTTATTAGAAAACATATGCATCGCTGAAACTGCAATTGTCAGTTGTGATATATTTGGTATGTATTATTGTATATAATATTGGCCCTGTATTTGGTACGTATTATTGTATATAATATTGGCCCTCTATTTGGTATGTATTGTTGTATATAATATTGGCCCTCTATTTGGTATGTATTATTGTATATAATATTGGCCCTCTATTTGGTATGTATTATTGTATATAATATTGGCCCTCTATTTGGTATGTATTATTGTATATAATATTGGCCCTCTATTTGGTATGTATTATTGTATATAATATTGGCCCTCTATTTGGTATGTATTATTGTATATAATATTGGCCCTCTATTTGGTATGTATTATTGTATATAATATTGGCCCTCTATTTGGTATGTATTATTGTATATAATATTGGCCCTCTATTTGGTATGTATTATTGTATATAATATTGGCCCTCTATTTGGTATGTATTATTGTATATAATATTGGCCCTCTATTTGGTATGTATTATTGTATATAATATTGGCCCTCTATTTGGTATGTATTATTGTATATAATANGTGTGTGTGTGTGTGTGTGTGTGTGTGTGTGTGTGTGTGTGTGTTGCGTGTTAAATAAAACACCACCAATACAAATTAAAATCCTTGGTTAAGTACAACTGTAGCACATTGTAAAACATAAATTTCATTTTACTAGTAAGAATATATTATATTAAGGGTAATATTTTGTAAACAAACTCGTAAGTGGTTTGTCTTGTGGTTGTTGTGCTCTACCCTGGTCAGTGCGTGTGTCTAGTTCTTTTATGCTGTATCTAGTGCTTTTTTACTGTGCCTATTGCTTTTAAACTGTGTTTGTTGGGGTGTGTCTAGTGGTTGTGTGCTTTGACCAATTCGATATCTGACTATTTCACATCTGACCACTTGCCATAAATATATTACCTCATGCAATAACAATATTTATCCATTCTTAGTGTGGCTGAAGTTTCACATTATTTATATCTGAAAGATGCGGATCTATTGGATCTATTTACAAACTAAGCAACGTAGTTAGAGCCATCGTGCATGGGTGTAATGACAGGTCACATCTTAATTAAGTCAAACCTTGTAATGTTGAGCCCACATTTTTTTTATTTGTTGCCAGCGCTATATGCATGACCGAGACATGTTTGCGTGTTTTATCGAGTCTTCGCGTGAAATTTAATCCGTATGACGTAAGAAAATTTTCAAGAGAGACACCCGTTATGGAAATACTGGACGTAACATGATCGTATAATTAAAAGCTTGTACGTAACAAATGATAATATTTGTATAAAGGATGACATAATTCGTTTGTAAAATGAGCTGCGTCATTCAGAAATGGGTCTAATGCGACCAACGTAGCTCCAGACCAGTGTGCCCACCCACGCAATGCCCAATGTTCGCATGACACGGCTCAAATACACAAACCGGTAAACATATGTTCATATTGAACCTTGCTAAATCCATACCAATAACTTATAGACTTTTAAAATGTATAATATGTAGGCGTAAACAACTTATTACATGGCAGTCTCAGGTCACCCGATCAACCGTAGATATACAATGTATGCCCCAAATCTACATCATTACTTGGGATTGTCAGATATATTGGTATTTGTATTGTTTTGTATGTTTGATAATTAAAACATATTTCGTCTACTTATTATTTTGCTTATTTACGTTTTGGTTACAAATGTGTCAGTCTCTTTTCTGTTAATAGTCACTGCGACAATTAACACAATACAACAATATACAAAAGTCTGCGCCTATCTACGAAATATTGTTTTGTTATATTAACTTAAATTTGCTAAGTGTGACGACTTTGATTTCAATACATTTTCATTGTCTTTTTACCAGTTCCCGTTTGATTTTAATCCTTTTGATTATTTAGCGTTCTACATGCTCTTCATAAATATTCAAGTACGTGTTGACTAGTTTTCAATATTTAAAAAAACGCTTTACTCTAATATAAACATCAACGTATTGCGGTATTCGAAATCTCGTATTTTATTTCAAACCATAACACACAACACAATTATTGGATATTGCTCGACGTGTTATGGCCTTCAAACCTATAAATGATTCGTGAATATTCTTTTTGGTTTTTGCACCGGTTGTAGTTAGATTAAATTTGTGATGCAAAGAGTATCGAACTTTCAAACCAAAAATATGCAGATTTTGATATTAACTTACGCATCTAAATTACGCTAGTACCATGCAAGTTTACCCTATCCATTTTTGATTCACTGTCCGGATAAATACGTTGTTAATTGTTCATTTTATCAATTTTAATAGTTTATTGGAAACTAACTGGCCCATATCACTTACTTAATTTCATAACGCATAACACGTGATTGTTTTTCGATCACAATTACGCAAACAAGCATGTGGTAAGAATTAGGGTGTTTGTATGTGAGTGTGTGCGTGTGCGTACGCTTGCGCGTGCGCGTACGTGTGTGTGTGCGTGTGCGTGTGTGTATGACGTTAGTTTAATGGGAAATACAATCCATTTGAAGTATACATGGCTGGACGAAAGTTTGAACTGTGTGTGGAACATAACAACTCATCCAATATTAAGCTAAAACATGTTTCGTTCTTATGTGGTGAATTTTGTGCTCCTTACATACTATGATAGCATGTTATAGAAAGTGATCAGAATGCACAGTTATATTTTGTTTCGTAAACACAATTGACATTAACGACATTGAACAGTATATTTAAACATGATGTAATGCGTTGTAAGGGGGAATACTGATATGTTATTAAGCTATATTTCGTAATTTAAATACAATTTACAATACGCCTATGAAGCTCTAAATTGATGCATGATTATTGGTAAACCATTCTTAAACATCAATTTTAGAAATAAGTAGTTTATTTACAATGATCCTATTTGAAAGCTGTACATTTTACTTGATATTATTCCTGTTGGAATGAAACTTTTATATTTAAAATCGTCTTCACATGGCTGTAGCAATTTAGGAACCGACGTATGTACTAACGCCCACATTTGTTTCTGGACTGTCCATAAAAATATAATGGCATTGGTGAACACCTACACAGATCCAGCTTGTGTGTTCCATATTTATAACATACACATATCCATTCCAAATTGTAGCCTATCAATACGGACCCTATCAGATGACAAATAATAACCGTGCTACTGTAAGAACATACGATTGGCGCTACAGTCATAAAACATCAAACAAAAACATATACTGTTTTAGACAAAACATACGGTGAAAGGATATCATGATAAATACAATTACCTATCAGAATGTAAGAACTGTGCTACTTGTATTTTTGCTATATGACAGAAAAGTTATATGGACAAATGCAATTGCAATCATAAAAGGGTAAAAAAAACTCACAACAAATATTTAAATTTATTGATTAAGTTGTCTGTGTGACCTAGTTGTTTGAGCATTTACTCCTCTAAGCAAAAGGTTGAATGTTCGGGGTTATTCTACCCATGAGCTAGTGGAATAAATGGGTACCGATTACTAGCCTGTAAAGCGCCGTCATAAAGGATAGGCATCGAACCTGGCTGACCATTAATCACGCCGGAAGTTACATGATTGACACAACCGCTTTATTTCAACTGAATAATCAATCACAATAATGACACATAAGACGATATTTGGATTAAAAACATGGATTTGATCGAATGGAAAATTCAGTAAATAACGAAAATATTTTATAAAACAATCGACTTCTATGAGCGGAGTATGACCTAAGAATACATGACTATAAATCATGTCTAGAACTATCAAAACTGCGCATACATCAACTAGACTTGTGTACATATGACATCCAGTGCCCCAACTGGTAATATTCAGTTATCGGGACGAACACGCTAATATATCATATAAAATGTACAAAAAGCTTTCTAAGATATTGTATCTGGTTCTCGGTGGAAACGATGCTACAAATAATGCCTCATCAATCGGCTATTTAGACGTTTGACTATTTGTCCATAAACTTTAACTCATTATTAGCAATTTAAATATTATCAGAAAATCATTTTACATAACGCTTGGCTTATAAGCTACTGTCCATGATCCTTTAACACATTAAATGTACGCTATATTTATTTAATATCCGAAGTATATTTTATATTTGTGTTTTTTAGGGGAAATATGTTACACGTGTGTTGTTTTTTTTTAAATGTGTAAACAAATCACTCTTAGTTTATTCACGCAGATATCAATAAATACGTTTTGCTCCACGATCCCTATTATAGACACTTGCTCTGACAATAAGAGGACATTATCTAGAAATAATTAAATTGTAAGTGTGGGTTTAAACTTCAAAATAGCCGTTCTATAAGCAGGTACTTAGTTGAAGTGGGTATTTTATTACAAATCATTAGCAACGACCCAATATTGAACTGGTTAAAGTCAAATATTTGATCATATCAACGAAGTTTTTGTCGATAATGGTTTGGTTATTCACATGCTTTGTTCCAATTTGTGAACTCAGATATCATCGTAAAAGTAACAATAGGAAATCTACTGTTGGAAACAGGTTTGCACATCAACGTAAAAGTAAACCAAAGGATACTACTTATTTGAAAATGTATCCGTATTTCAAAAGGAAATATTTCATTGTTTTGTTTTGTATTTCATCGTTTTACTGTTAACCCCTTACCATTCTTCTTTGTATTAAACACAACAGTCATCATAAGAACCTATATTTTCAATAAGAAATACACAACATTACATTCGAATACACAATAATTCCTCTTGCTAAGCAAATATGTCGGGCACGTGTTGGACGCTGTGTATACAACAATCGTTATGTGATTATAAAATATACGAATTTTTCATATTTCGTACCATGTTTTATTATCAATTTTATAAAACAGATTCAATGATTGTGTTTAAAGTTAATGGAATTGCTTTTGGCTTCATACACTTTTGTGCTCAGGCTTTTAAGAAATTATCGATTTTCACAAAGTAATGTTTTTAATGCGGAAACATAAAATAAAGACAACCAAAAATATGTGAATTATTTAAAAAAATAAAACTTAATTGTGACATAGATTTGCGCCTAATATGTTAACTTTACAAAACTGTACAAAACCGGATTAATGTCACGCGTTTGTTATAGAAATCTTTGTGAAACCTTTCATTAAATGACTTCATTTGAACAAAGATAAACGGAACTTCATTTTTCTCTAAGGGATGCAATTTAAACCTTCATTGCAAACGACCTTTTTTGACATTAACGGATTTATGTGACCCATTGCAATGTTAAAGCACGTTTTGGTCTGATAAGTGTCTTCTCGCATGTTAAATATTCATTTCTCATCTGTTCCTTCACAAAATTCGTTACAAACACAGAACTGTACAACTAACCAATGCATGTACGTTTTAATAAAAGTCGCTGAACAATATAGGTGAATCTTAAACTTCTTCAGAGGCGACTAATCTTAAACTTTTACAGATGCGGTTAAGGAATGGTGTATAGAAGGGGGCGTAAACATGATAAGTTCAACACATTGTATTTCTAAATTGCATACAAAAAATATACAATATTAAACATAACACAAGAACGTTATGCAATCAGTGATCACGAAACACATATGCAACACATGTCAAGGTAAATATATAATAGAAGTCAATGAAAAACAAAGCATATAGGTTAGTATAGTATCCCTACATTTTGATTACCTATACGTTTGTGTTAAATCAAGTTATCATTATTATTAATATCAAGCTATTCATACTTTGTGTATTTCTTGGCTCCTGTTACAATGTATTCATACAGCTTAATACACACAATACAATTATGTATGGCTATACCGCATACAGCTTAATACACACAAAACAATTATGTATGGCTATACCAGACTTCGGTGAATACCTAAGTAGAACAATGGTCATATAAATAAAAGTAAAAGATTGCCCTGTTACCATTTTGTTAATAATAGCTTGAAATATCTGACATTCAGAGCGAGAATAAATGTTCCAATCGTTTTATTCAAGAGACTATTTGTTCCAAGTATCCTGTGAATTATTCTGTATCGGAACCACTGAATGTTTACATCATTGGATATTAACAAGGGTAGCTCAATTTGTGTTTTATTCCACGACAGCAATATATAACATACCTTATTATAATTCACCAAAACCAAACAGGTTTCTTTGACATTCAACAGGTGAAACAATATAACCAACTATCAAATAAAAACTTCTGATTACTTGGTGTGGTTGTATCAAACAAACTATTGCATTTAAATATGGGGATATAGAACTTCCCACGTAGGGGTACTAATTAAACACGGCTTATAATATATTTCACGGTGGAACGGATTTACTGACACTTTACCGTAACACCCACAAAATCGATGTGATAATTGTTCAGTCTGTTTTAGTTGAGGACTTCCGCGAAATATTCATCCATTAAAACTGTAATATCGACAGTTATTGCACGAGGAAATTCAAAACAATTGAGATATGATCCCAGCTGTTATGCATCTTTAACAAGTAAACAAATTAAATATATGTAATTTATTTTTAACTTTTTTTTTCATATTTACCAGCGTCAATAATTTATGAAATACTGCTTTTTTAAATGCAGACGATACCATATTATTACATATTAATAGCCTATACAATTCGTAAATTTCTAGACTTAGAGTTAGAATTTGTTATTATTCTTCTCTGTTATATTCTAATATCACCATTTATGGTAGTCCTCATGAATCAAAAGCCCATAGAACAAAGATTGATACGACAGTGAAGTCTTTTCTCTCGCACAGCCCAATATCATGGATATTTAATAATCACCCTTGAATGGAACAATTGGTATTATTGAACACATTAAGGGTAATAATGCGAGTCTAGAACACTTGAGCACGATCTGTTTGATTGCACATGGATCCATTTAATTAGCTTGTGATATCGATAAAATACGAAAGGGCACATAAGTCGAGAAATGTTGTTTGCCGTTCAGAATTATTATAAGTATTTGATGACAATTACGAACGAAACTATTGACGATAGTAAAATGTATTCCATCAACATAAATATGAGCACACGCATGACAAAAATACATTGGTAACATAAAAAACATGTTTGAAAACGGTTAAGAAATATCTTTTTCATATTAAACACCAATGCATAAGCCAGAATTCCCAGACTAAACATCGGTATTTACCCATAGCGCAACTTTATTTGAAAATAACACTACGTATTAAATATTATGTTACTATTCGGCATAATTGGTGAGTGTTCATATTTTAAGATATGACAACAAGAAAACACAGTGTAAGCCATATACAAACACACCATGCGATAAACTTCCATTTGCAACGTTTCTGGCTCTCTATATTATAAAAAAACATGTTAACGTTGAAGAATATATTGCGACGTTAGAGTAAGAACGCATTCTGCCAGCAGTAGTGGAAGCATCTTCCAGCACAAAATCTCTAATTTATATAAAGTTGTTTTCTCACCATTTGGACACAGTAAAATGAAAACACAAATCCAAATAAAATACAGTAAAAAGCAAACATACATTTAGAAAAAAAAAACATAAATAAAATCAAACAAATACACGTTAGAAACACTGAATGGGATCACCGCTGTTAACGATCAATTTAAAGCAATATTGTTTCAAACAATTAAATTGCCTCGAACCTAAGAGTTTGCCGAAGTTTAATGCGTGAATATAAGATTGTTTGTTTTTAACATTTGTGCTTATTTTGTAACAGATGAACAATACCGAAATGTACCTTATGGCAGCATTGCTGATATGCGCCCTGGTGGGCAACAGCGCCGAGGCGAAACGAAAATTCCACCACATGCTTAGAAAGCGACAACATGGGAAAACACGGGATCAAAGCACGGGGTCACAGTCACGTTTTTGACAAGCGAGGGGATGATGCCGAGCAAAACAATTATGACCCATACAAAGATACAAACGATCTAAAAATTTATGAGACAGATACATTGGAAATTAAGGATGATGACAAGGGATTCGATGATCAACAGCAAGACCCACTGTCTCTTGCTATAAACTGGCCCGAACAAATGGATACCCTCTGAGAGCGATTTGGCCGAATCCCAGCGACTTGATGAATACGACAAGATCCAATGGTCACCAATGGACGATCAACGACATGGGTACACCGGGGATGGTTCTGAATCGGTGGACAGTGACACTCAAATGTACGTCCTCATGTATATACATGTAATATGTAATTTAAATTTGTACGGTGCGTTTGAAGAAAAAATACCAGTGCATTATTTATAAAATTGAAACAAAACAAAATATGTTCAAACTATCATTTACACATACTATTTTATTTAAAATTCGATTATTTTACCAAGTATACATTCTTCTGGTTGCAATTTATGTAACATAGATATGAACTATTTGTATATGATTTTGTAATGCGTATATATTAAAACAGGGTGTTAATCTCACCAAATATATATGTACACTTTAAGATTCTATGTTTAATTAAGTGTGTTAATACAAAATTTCGTATGTTGACACATCTTTCAATGTTTCGATATTGAACTACATGTACTCTTTTTTACTTCAAGTCTTAAACAACTCCTACTGCCATCGTCAACAGATGGTCGATCCCAGCTGATCGACCGTATCAACAAACTCATTCGTTTTTTCGCCCACAAATAGAAGTGAATGGAAGTGAAGAAGACGCGCGTCACCGATGAGCACAGCGTGTGACGCAAGTACAAACATTTCATAGGTTAACAATACGTCTAATTAAAAACTATATCCTAATAATTATGGTTGTTTTATGTGCCATAGCGTCCACAGTAAAACTATTTAGAAAACAAACAAGAGAAATATGCGTGTACTTTTCATGATGAATTTGTAATAACAAGTACATCTGTTTTTCATGTTCAATATATATGGAAAATATGTTGTTGTGGACTATATAGAGCTTATGAAAAACATTTCGCCTTCAAAACAATTTGTTGGTTACTGAAGTGTATCGACGTATAATCATTTTCAAATTTGACTCCTGATTTTTTTATATCGACACGACACAAAGGATATTTCAACGTAATAATTGGAGGAGAGCGCATCAATATTCAGATAAGTTCACATTTTACATACCTTAATACTCAATATATAATAAACATTTGGTGTAAACATTTTCCTTATGGTTTATGTGATATATGTTTAAGTCTTGATAACGGTAAAGAAACTCAAATGTTTGATGACTTTGTATAATAATATATGTCCATAAAGGGTAAAAAAACTCATCGGTCATTTTTATTGAAGAAACGCAATAAAGGTGTTCACTGCTTAAGGAAGTCATATAAGCACTATTCCGTGATATTGTTTTTTGAAAGATTGTATTTAAAAAAAATCTATAAGTATTCATGGGATTGAGCGTTCCGCTTTATACCATAATGCTTTATATCTATATGCGGAGAACATCTAACAAATAATGTTGGAGGACATGTCGCTCAAAGTTGCTACCTATTTTCAGCTTACGTGATTTAATTTTACAACGAACCTGTTAGGAGTATCTAGTTTAATAAAATATTCTCGGTTTAAGGAGATTTTTACTTCTACGTATGCAACACACCAGAACTACTGCCTGCTCATGTGAAATGAAAAGGTCAGAATACCATACTGGTCTTGTAAATAACATATGCATGTAAATTCTCTTTATAATGAAAAAAGTGAAAACAAATCAAAGCATTGCACACACAATAACAGTATGTCTTGTTTCGAAACTGTTCGCTTTGGTAACAACATTAATTAAATCAAATAATAGGTCTTATTATTTCATTAAGAAGTTAATTCAAACAAACAAAACATAACAAACATTTATTGACCCATTTAAATTTACATCTAATATATATAAGCAGAATGGAGATAATAAGGCCGCGGGCTAACGACACTTCGGGATTACGTAAATGTATCGTTGGTCGCTAAAATCCAACCAGCTGAGATAACGTTAAGTTGCATCGTCTGTGACATGTTAAACTTGTTGGATGAACCACAGCATCCAGACACACTGAGGTTGCTACCAAAACACGGGCCGCAACCACAAAAAAAAACTTAAATTGGATGAACCACGGCATCCACACATACCTTTATTGTTAAAATTGGATGAACCAAAGCATCCACACATTCTTTTAAATTGGATGAACCACAGCATCCACACATACCTTTACTTTGAAATTGGATGAACCACGGCATCCAGATACCTTTACCGTTAAATTGGATGAACCACAGCATCCTATACAACGGACGTAATCAAACTAAACCTGAACAAAATACCAAGAATATCTGTAGCCATCACTTCACTGACGGGAATGGGGTGTTGTTGCCCCATCAACAGATCAGTGTCAGCCAAATATATTATAAAATGAATTTAGTGTGATAAATTTTCCCTTCATAAATTCGTGCCTAGTAAAATATGTATTCGTTTTCTCAGCAGGTTGAATTTTTCCCGCCACAAAAACTAAGTTTCCCCCAAAAAAATCATACCAAAAAGGATACCTGATTATACAAAAGACACAGAAATATAAAAGACTTCAAGTATAACCGTAAAATCAAAGGGGATAACACAATGACGCGAACCACAATTGTGTATTCTATAAGAAAAAACCCTACGAACAATGCTGAATGTCGCAAGAGAGGACATCCTCGTGTCCAGCAACCAAAACCAGCTTCCTACCCAACCGATTAATACGCTTACGTTTGTTATCAACTGCTTTAACATTGTCAGCCCCTGACCAAATCCGACGAGGCAGAATATCGACATTGATCAAGAGGCAAGTTGGGAATGCAGTTTGTAGGTACCTAAACTCCCTATCCATGATATTCCGTATCTGCCATACGGAGTGGTTAACCAGGTCATTACAACCAAGGTGGACCACTATGATTGAAGAGGGAGTACCTAGCAGCACTTCTGCTTCTATTGCTTGTCGTAACCTGTGCCAACCGAGGCCTCTTACGCGCATCCAGCAAATTTTGTTCGGAGTCTTTAGGTCTGTTTTACCGGTTTTCATTGCTCTCTTTCCTGCCCAAAAAGGGAAAGCATCACCCAGGTTCCAGATTTCTACAATTATACAGATTTAACGTTAACCGAAACATATTAGGGTGATTGGTTGGAAACAGACAAATTTGCAGATAAACGGAGATACGGTTTAACAAAATAAAACAAAACGTTATTCAATATTATATCAAAGATAGACAAATGGAAAATTATCTCTTTATACATATGTGCATTAATAATCTCTCTCTCTCTCTCTCTTNAATTGAAACAAAACAAAATATGTTCAAACTATCATTTACACATAGTATTTTATTTTAAATTCGATTACTTTACCAAGTATACATTCTTCTGGTTGCAATTTATGTAACATAGATATGAACTATTTTTATATGATTTTGTAATGCGTATATATTAAAAAAGGGTGTAAATCTCACCAAATATATATTTACACTTTAAGAGTCTATGTTTAATTAAGTGTGTTAATACAAAATTACTTATGTTGACACATCTTTCAATGTTTCGTTTTTGAACTTCATGTACTCTTTTTTACTTCAAGTCTTAAACAACTCCTACTGCGATCGTCAACAGATGGTCGATCCCAGCTGATCGACCGTATCAACAAACTCATTCGTTCTTCCGCCCACAAATAGAAGTGAACGGAAGTGAAGAAGACGCGCGTCACCGATGAGCACAGCGTGTGACGCAAATACAAACATTTCATAGGTTAACAATACGTCTAATTAAAAACTATATCCTAATAATTATGGTTGTTATATGTGCCATAGCGTCCACAGTAAAACTATTTAGTAAACAAACAAGAGAAATATGCGTGTACTTTTCATGATGAATTTTTAATAACAAGTACATCTGTTTTTCATGTTAAATATATATGGAAAATATGTTGTTGTTTGGAAAATATGTGGACTATATAGAGCTTATGAAATACATTTCGCCTTCAAGACAATTTGTTGGTTACTGAAGTGTATCGACGTATAATCATTTTCAAATTTGACTCCTGAATTTGTATATCGACACGACACAAAGGATATTTCAACGTAATAATTAGAGGAGAGCGCATCAATATTCAGATAAGCTCACATTTTACATACCTTAACACTCAAATATAATAAACATTTGGTGTAAACATTTTCCTTATGGTTTATGTGATGATATGTTTTAGTCTTGATAACGGTAAAGACAACTCAAATGTTTGATGACTTTGTATAATAATATATGTCCATAAAGGGTAAAAAATTCATTGGGCATTTGTATTGAAGAAACGAAATGAAAGTATTCACTGCTTAAGGAAGTCATATAAGTTCTATTACGTGATATTGTTTTTTGAAACATTGTATTTAAAAATAATCTATAAGTATTCATGGGATTGAGCGCTCCGCTTTATACCATAATGATTTATATGTATATGCGGAGGACCATCCAATCATCATATTTGTTAAATCTAGCTAACACTTAACAAATAATGTTGGAGGACATGTCGCTCAAAGTTGCTACCTATTTTTCAGCTTACGTGATTTAATTTTACAACCAACCTGTGAGGAGTATCAAGTTTGATAAAATGTTCTCGGTTCAAGGAGATTTTCACTTCTACGTATGCAACACACCGGAACTTCTGCCTGCTCATGTGAAATGAAAAGGTCAGAATACCATACTGGTCTTGTAAATAACATATGCATGTAAATTATCTTTATAATGAAAACAGTGAAAACAAATCAAAGCATTGCACACACAATAACAGTATGTATAGTTTCAAAACTGTTCGCTTTGGTAACAACATTAATTAATTCAAATGATTGGTCTTATTATTTCATTAAGAAGTTAATTCAAATACACAAAACATTACAAACATTTATTTACCCATTTACATTTACATCTTATATATATAAGCAGAGTGGAGATAATAAGGTCGCGGGCTAACGACACTACGGGATTACGTGAATGTATCGTAGGTCGCTTAAATCCAACCAGCTGAGATAACGTTAAATTGCATCGACTGTGACATGTTAAACTTGTTGGATGAACCACAGCATCCAGACACACTGAGGTTGCTACCAAAACACGGGCCAAAACCACAAACCTTACATTGGATGAACCACGGCATCCACACATACCTTTATTGTTAAAATTGGATGAACCAAAGCATCCATACATACCTTTAAATTGGATGAACAACAGCATCCACATATACATTTACTTTGAAATTGGATGAACCACAGCATCCAGATACCTTTACCGTTAAATTGGATGAACCACAGCATCCTATACAACGGACATAATCAAAATAAACCTGAACAAAATACCTAGAATATCTGTAGCCATCACTTCACTGACGGGAATGGGGTGTTGTTGCCCCATCAACAGATCAGTGTCAGCCAAAGATATTATAAAAATGAATTGTGTGTGATAAATGTCTCCTACATAAATTCGTGCCTAGTAAAAATATGTATCCGTTTTCTCAGCCGGTTGAATTTTTCCCTGCGACTAAGAGAACGTGTGATATGAGTAAATTAATACTAAGAGTTAAACAACATTGTGAGGGTAATTCAATCTTCTCCATATTAGATACCCAGAAGTCACCAAGGCAAAAGCTAAAAGATAATATATATTGGAATGTCAATGTTTATAGATATTGGAATGTCAATGTTCATATATATTGGAATGTCAATGTTGATATATATATGGGAATGTCAATGTTAATATATATATATATATATTATTGGAATGTCAATGTTAACATATATTGGAAGGTCAATATTAAAATATATTGGAATGGCAATATATTGGCATAACAATGTTTATATATGTTGGAATGTCAAGGTTAATACACATTGGAATGGCAATGTTAATATACATTGGAAGGGCTATGTTAATATATATTGGAATGTCAATGTTTACAAAGAAGAAATTAATAGGCCAGAGCATTACTAAGTGTATAAATTTCTTAACACGATACAAGGCAACAGGCACTCGTTCGTCACTATTTGTGTTCGCTCAGTCACATATCCTTTTGTAAGTGATAGCACAATCTATTGTCCGCCACAAGGTTGTCCTCTTGACGAAGGCATCTGTAGTGACCGTGGCAGCCTGCTTGCCTTGCTCCCAACCTTTAGGGTCGGTGGATTGTACACAGTGCCACCCATGATGCGGCATTTGTGTTGCTCTGGCCAAAGTGAAATGGATACTCGCCGTGCCTCTGAAATGGATCGAGAGGCCAGCAGCAAAGCAGTACCAAATCACTAAAAATTGCCTACACGAAATGAGGCACACGTATTATTAATTAAGCAAAGAGACATTAGGCATTTTCAGCAAGTGAACTTATATTGTGATACTTTGATGCAGTTTCAAGGGTGGGAGAGCGGGCACATTTTCTGAAAGTTTTTATGACTGAAACAACGTTAAATGACCGGAAAAAGAAGTCAATCTTTTGAAATGGTTTAAATTGCGTAAACATTCTATAAATATTGATGAGCATAAAAAATAGGCACGCAGTCTACAAACTTATGCGACTGGTTCCTCCTTGGTTCAAAATAATTATAAAGTTATTTACAAACATTAACAACCAGTCTCGTATATTTTCCTTGAAAATATGCCCAATAACCAAGGCCAGAACCACCAGCAATGTCTGTGAACAACTCAAGATCCTCGCTAGACACCCGAATTGGTCATGAAATATTAACACTCCATTTAAGAACCTTAAATACTCTAACCACATTGACAAATCTTTTCCTGTCTCCTGTTTTACTTTTATATGGTGGTAAGGTTTGGACAAGCCACATATAGAATCTATTTATCTCCGACAAGAAGGGCGTCCTAATGGTATAGCTCGACATCAAAAATTCAAAGAACCAATCAAAGACTGCATTTCTTTCAATGTAGACTTTTTGTTAGACAAAACACTGTGTATTTTTAGTATGACTTCTTCAATTTTTAGTTTTGTGGAATGCGTACCGACATGTTATTGGAATCAAGTTCAAGGCTAAGGAAAACAAGCACCTCCGTTGGACCCTGTGTTTTCTCTTTTGCAATGGGTACTCCCATGTCAGACATAACCCTGAGAAATATTTTGAGTAGGTTAGCGCAAGAAGCAGTTGAATAATCTCCCCCAAGGTACTCATCAAGGTAATACATAAGTTCCCCAGATGGTGTCTGTTTTTCGACACATAATTGAAACAATGATGAGCACATTTCAAATGTTTTACAACTGCTTACTGCACCAAATGGTATACATTTATCAAAATAATATTGGTTTTCGAATTTAAAACCGAGCAGTTTAAAGTCCAGAGGCCTTATTGGTATTAGTCTAAAAGCATCTTTAATATCAGCCTTAAATAACTTACAATTCTTTCCCAAACGTTGGATCATACCGACTGCTTGATCGAAGCTAGAATAGTGTACTGAAGAATCAACCGATTCAATAAAATCGTAAACTGACCAACCATCAGGCCATAAAAGATGGTGTATCATTCGAATTTTTTTATGTTCAGGTACCTCTGTATCGTCAACTGTTTTGGGAACTTACCCTAATGGTGAAATGATCATGTTCTGAAATGGGGGTGACTGAAAGGACCCCGCCACCCGTTTCAATAAAACTTCGGCACTTATTTTATGTTTAATAATATCAGAACTTGAAACAGCTGACTAAAGGTGCTTAGCTTCACGAAACACACGGGGGCCTGTGTAGCATATAGGAAAACCGTGCTTAAATTCATCAACCAATTTTTGAATCAGTATATTATCATAACCGTGTGCATAAACATGTAACAGCAACGGGGCTTGGAGCTAGTTGTAAATGATTCTGGCTACATTTAACGGCCTGTGAAGGGTCTTCCTCTGGGGAACGGTCTTCCACGAGGCCGAAAAAGGGGGAGAAATTCCCTCCTAAATGTGCTAATGGTTTTGTTTTGCCTTTTGAATTGGGACAATGTGTTTGTTGGTGTTGACCACCACACCCAGAACATGTATGGCTGTTGAAACGACATTTATTGAACCTACAAACCCCTTGGTTGAAGTAATTGCATGTTGTCCGTGATGTCGTGGGCTTAGTCAGGGAACTCTGATTAACCTCTAGGCCTAATGTACAGCGCCACCACAGGTCCGGGTTAATGTGAGACCAGGGGGCAGGTTGGGAAGCTTGCCGCATCCTGAATAGCACATCGTATGCCCTCCATGCAAATCCCCCTTTGCTATTTGCGCTTTCTCTAATATAAAACATGGACTGTAGTAATTCCTGCATTTTGTGCGGTTGTTGTTTCAGATAAATTGAAGCAGACATCAAAAACGCATCAGTCCATTTCTCAATATTTGGTACCTTTTCTTTGCATTCTTTAGGTTTTGTCTGTAATGAACCGTCAGCCGCCAAGGTAAGTAGACCATCCGACGTGAACACAGATAGTTATGATGGGCCTTTTAACAAAAGGGCTAAATTTACATATTGACCAGTTATGATTTGCTCTTTAATCGCACTAGGGACATGAATTTCCAAATCATCGTTACTGAGTCTTACACCTAAAGAGGAGGCCGGACGTTCCACCACATCCGCCAGCCCGCCCTCACCACGATTCCGATCTGCATCAGTCATAATATTAGGGGGTACAACGTTGGATTCCGTAATGATTTTCTCAACATCAATTACCGTACCCTTAGCTTGCGGTTCCGCCACCGTTTCTGTCCGCTTTCTTTTCGGCATTTTGGTGTTTTGACTATCGATGAATTAAAACAAATTTTCAGAAAGGTTTTATGACTGAAACAACGTAAAATGACCGTAAAAGGAAGTCAACCGTTTGGAATGGTTTCAATTGCGTACGAATACTATAAATATTGATGTGCATAAAAAAAGGCACGCAGTCTACAAACTTATTCGACTGGTTCCTCCTTGGTTCAAATTTATTATTGAGTTATTTACAAACATTAACAACCATTCTCGTATATTGCCCGGATGAAAACAACAACCGAATTTACTTCCGAAATAAGTATCGTTTATGATTATTGTATCATAACGAGTAATATTAAGCAAAAAGTATGGCGTCGATATTTTCTTCAAGGTTTAAGAACTGTGAAACGTCTGTGAAACGTCTTTGTGATTTCTGTTCTTTTTCGCATATGTTCTATTGTCATGATTTACTGCATCAAAATCATATATTACGACCAGTTTTACAAACAGTATTCTCTGGCTTCCAAGTATCCACACCTTTTACTTTTTTGTCACATGTTTTTCTTTTATTTTCATGAATTTTCAGTTACATAGGTCAGTATTTCGAACATAAAAAATATAAAGAAAGACTCATTAACTGCTGACACGTATAAATAGCATGAAGAACATTATTTGTAAACAAAGAAATCGAGCCCGAAATAGTTCATATTGCTCAGTTCATATTGCTCACCTAATCATTAATATTCAGAAATACATGCTTTCAATACAGTATAATTAAGTCGTGCAAACGTATATTTAAATATTTGCAAATGATGGCTAGTTCATAAAAACCTCAAATCGTAACAATATATTGGAATTTAAAATACGCGTTTTATATTGTATACGAAGTGGGGAAATTTAAACTTAGGGAATAAATAGTATTGTTTACGCCTGTTTGAAATTTGTAAATGCAATTTGTTTAATTAAATATTTCTAAACAGCACTAATACATTTGGAATAATCTAAACAGATTAACATAGCAAAACAAGTTAATTACAAAAGTATGCCTGCCGCGGTAATCAAATCCGTTACATCTCGATATAAAAACGTATAACATGTTACCTCTACCCCACAGAGCTAATCCATCAACAGATGTCAATCAAAGTATCATAGTGTAACGCATACACTCGCAAGCCGTGTCTGGGTGACGGAAATGTATGAAATATGGCGATATTATACGAAATTCATTACAGGTTTACATACTTTAATCCATTAACGTATTTTTGTCAAGCGTCCCCAACACTACTAAGGTATGTGAATACGATACCAAATTGATGAAGATGTGTATAATGATGTTTCTCGATTTTAAAAGGTCTGTTCCCCCAACGTATTTGATACTATTTTAATTGTCTTAACTTCGTTGCTAGGACATGTTATACTAAAAACGCTCCTATCAATCGTCTAAAGACATGAAAAATAAAGGATACTGTAATTAAAGCAGAACATAAAAACTGTCTTCAGTGTACAGGATCAAGGATAGTTGAAAATAAATATTATTTAAAAAAATCGTAAATATGCAACATTACAGATATCTCAATTTTATAATTTACACACTCCATCAGAATCTGAATTAATAAAAACACTATAACAATAAAAGTAATTAAACGCTTTTACATCTGCATTCAATTAACACCACAAATATTCATAATTTCCCGCCAAATTACACCAAATGATATGGCATGACAGTTTCTGCTTTATTCATCAAACAAAATTTCCATAAAGGAGCAAATCCTGACATTCTATTAAACGCATTTGCCAATGGTCGTTACCGGTTATTGCCGATCAAATGACGTTTGTAAAGTTATGTTTAACTGATGAAATGATGCACACTAAATTATGCATGAATTTGTGAGAAGTATTCGTATTTTTTCTCCGTAAATAATGTGTCTCATGAGTCGTATATATTACATAAACAAACATATCAGTTTACGCTATTTGCACTTAACCGTATTTAAATCGAAAATGCTATGACTGTATGAAACATGTATTTGAACTCATGTGAAGTAACAATGCATGCAAAATACCACAGGAAAACATGTCATTTAACTAGAACGCCTTTTATGCTTGTAAAAAGATCAAATCAACGATACGAGTTAAAACGAATATAAAAGCGTATACATGTAAAAGTGTATAACAAAATTCCAAATGTTAAATTATAGTCGTTTATTTGTGTTTTGACGAATGCATAATTGCTTTGTTTCATTTAGCTGTAAGTCTATGAAATATGTCTAAAAGCCCTAACAAGCAAACCACGACCTTCTGGACAGAATAAAAGGCTGTGGTTATAGACTGATTTTACAAAAACAAATACTACCTATATTATGACGAACATTTTACCATGTGTATTATACTGTGTACATTAAACGGGTAAAAAACACTATAACGCTCAAAATAGAAAGTCGCTCAGAACACCAGNAAGAACAGAATTTACTTCCGAAATAAGTATCGTTTATGATTATTGTATCATAACGAGTAATATTAAACAAAACAATTAAGAATATACTGAACATGAATCTAAAAATTGTCCATACGCATAGTATGGCGTCGATATTTTCTTCAAGGTTTAAGAACTGTGAAACGTCTTTGTGATTTCTGTTCTTTTCCGCATATGTTCTATTGTCATGATTTACTGCCTCAAAATCATATATTACGACCAGTTTTACAAACAGTATTCTCTGGCTTCCAAGTAACCACATCGTTTACTTTTTTGTCACATGTTTTTCTTTTATTTTCATGAACATTCAATTACGTAGGTCAGTCTTTCGAACATAAATAAGTATAAAGAAAGACTCATTAACTGCTGACACGTATAAATAACAGGAAGTACATTATTTGTGAACAAAGAAATCGAGCCCGAACTAGTTCATATTGCTCAGTTCATATTTGCTCACCTTATCATTCATATTCAGAAATACATGCTTTCCATACAGTATAATTCAGTCGTGCAAACGTATATTTAAATATTTGCCAATGATGGCTAGTTCATAAAAACCTCAAATCGTAACAATATATATACAAACTATATGTTAACATGGTACTTACACAGATCAGGAGGGAATTACTCACATATATTGGAATTTAAAATACGCGTTTTATATTGTATACGAAGTGGGGAAATTTAAACTTAGGGAATAAATAGTATTGTTTACGCCTGTTTGAAATTTGTAAATGCAATTTGTTTAATTTAATGTATTTCTAATTAGCACTAATACATTTGGAATAATCTAAACAGATAAACATAGCAAAACAAGTTAATTACAAAAGTATGCCTGCCGCGGTAATCAAATCCGTTACATCTCGATATAAAAACGTATAACATGTTACCTCTACCCCACAGAGCTATTCCATCAACAATGATCAATCAAAGTATCGTAGTGTAACGCATACACTCGCAAGCCGTGTCTGGGTAACGGAATTGTATGAAATATGGCGATATTATACAAAATTCATTACAGGTTCACATACTTTAATCCATTAACGTATTTTTGTCAAGCGTCCCGAAAGCACTACTAAGTTATGTGAATACGAGACCAAATTGATGAAGATGCTATAATGATGTTTATCGATTTTAAAAGGTCTGTTCCCCAACATATTTGATACTATTTTAATTGTCTGAACCTCGTTGCTAGGACATGTTATACTAAAAACGCTCCTTTTAATCTTCTAAAGACATGAAACATAACGGATACTGTAAGAAAAGCAATACATAAAAACTGTTTCAGTGTACAGGATCAAGGATAGTTGAAAATAAATATTATTAAAAAAAATCGTAAGTGTGCAACATTACAGACCTCTCGATTTTATAATTAACACACTCCATCAGAATCTGAATTAATAAAAACACTTTAAAATAACAATAAAAGTAATAAAACGCTTTGACATCTGCATTCAATTAACACTACAAATGTACATAATTTCCCGCCAAATTACACCAAATGATATGGCATGACAGTTTCTGCTTAATTCATCAAACAAAATTTCCATAAAGGAGCAACTCCTGACATTCTATTAAACGCATTTGCCAATGGTCGTTACCGGTTATTGCCGATCAAATGACGTTTGTAAAGTTATGTTTAACTGATAAAATGATGCACACTAAATTATGCATGAATTTGTGAGAAATATTCGTATTTTTGCTCCGTAAATAATGTGTCTCATGGGACGTATATATTTCACAAACAAACATATCAGTTTACGCTATTTGCATCTAACCGTATTTAAATAGAAAATGCTATGACTGCATGAAACATGTATTTGAACTCATGTGAAGTAACAATGCATGCAAAATACCACAGGAAAACATGTCATTCAACTAGAACGCCTTTTATGCTTGTAAAAAGAGCAAATCAACGATACGAGTTAAAACGAATATAAAAGCGTATACACGTAAAAGTGTATTACAAAATTACAAATGTTAAATTATAGTCGTTTATTTGTGTTTTGACGAATGCATAATTGCTTTGTTACATTTAGCTGTAAGTCTAGGAAATATGTCTAAAAGCCCCAACAAGCAAACCACGACCTTATGGTCGGAATAAAAGGCTGTGGTTATAGACTGATTTTACAAAAACAAATGTGTATGATCATATAAAGCATTGAGACTTTTAATAATACACGTGAAAGATTAATTACCATAGAACAATGTAAAGACCTGTTATAACTGTATAGCTATCAGCCATGCAGATGCAAACTGTATGTCGACCTAACCCGAAGACGTTTTTCTACTTATGGATGACTGACTGCTGTTTATAGACTTTACCTAAAGAGTTGAGTCCACTGATGGATACGTGACTGGTCATTATAATGGGTCCGACGTTGGGGTTTCCGCTACCTATATTATGACAAACATTTTACCAGGTGTATTATACTGTGTACATTAAACGGGTTAAACACACTATAACGCTCAAAATAGAAAGTCGCTCAGAACACCAGTAAACATATTGTATTTATTGTTTTAAGCAGTAGCGAGTAAAGCTTACGTGTGCAATTTAACAACTGCTCTAGTTGCGCATCTAATCATTATATTTCATATGAGACACAAGCGGGATATACATTGTGATGTTCCCTGGTTTTGATAAGAAAATATTGGTCTTATCAATATTCAAATTCGCAGAATGTTACATATTGATAACAAGAACAATGTACAAGTCCCAGTATAATGATTATTTTATTTTATTTAATAGGGTTGAGTCAAACAAATTATTATTATTATTATTATTATTATTATTATTATTATTTTCTTACACAATGATGTTGTATTAATTTTAAAAGTAGGTAATAAAACATTAGGTTTTCAGGTATTTTGGAACAGTCGAATTATCATTTATATGGCGCCTGGGTGCTGACAAATCTTTCAACGTGACCAAACGATAGAGATCACATCGAACTATTTTAACTCCAGAATCCACACCAACGAACACCATGGCATTAACAATTCTTCTTTAACTAGCACACGCTAGTTCCATTACCGAACATTCTATAACATGGAATTAACATTATCCTATTGAATATTGATTTGCATAGGTTACCATGTGGCAAATGGTATATGACATTCCTTTTTGCACTGATATTTATTTAAATTTCCAACACACCTTTGGTGAAAAAAAGGAACTATTTGTCATATGGTATCTTTTTACATATTGTGCTATTTTCACTAGGTACCTTTTAACATAGTCCTATATCTCTGGATACTTACAGGTCACAGGTAAGATATTTTTGTACAGAATGTAGATTCTACAAAATCGTAATAGATATAACAAAATGTCAATTTTCCTTAAAATGTTATATGGTACGTGTATGCACAAATGAGACAATATCACATTTTCAAAACAATGTTTTAACGGTAAATTTGTAAAGATGCTCCCTCAATTATTCATGAAATTTCCAGAAATATTCAAGTTTTTCCTCCGCAGTTAGGCTGACATTATAGACAAACATATGGCATTAACAATCATATCATTTTGCATTGGAAAATTTAATAAAAAAAAACACTCCTTGGTCAAATTTAACATCAATGTGAATAAACGTTTCAACATAAAATATGGGTAATAAAAGACCAGCAAAGCAAACTATTTATATGCAACCAGAATGTAAAGTAACGTGTCGAACTGTTAGATTCATTTTATAATACCAACAAAGTTAAAAACAAAACATTAAGACCAGTGTGAATAACATAGACGCTCTGCTCAGCTGGATGGAAGGCTTCATGCATTACTTGTGCAATTGTTTCCATCTTCAATCGCAGTTATAAACTTAAACAAAGCATGTAAAAAAGACGTGTTCTACATTCGTATTGGTAAATATTTTAAATGAGATCTAACTTCACACAAATCTGAAACCTTCGAAGTAATGAGATACAATTTTGTTATGTGTAGACATGATTCACAAAATGGATCATAAGCATAAGTACACAGAAGACTAATAAACATTTAATACAAATCAAACTATATATATATATATATATATATATATATATATATCTGTGTATATCTACGCTTCTTCATTGTAAACAGCTTATAATAAATAAACGATATTTGATCTACTTAGAAAATAAGAAATAATCATAAATGGTTCTCGGATCGAAAGGAAACCGTACATATTTAAAATGACAGCTTCTGAAACTAGTTATTTTCAGTTTCAGATTTTTTCCGACATTCGATTATTTGAGTTGCATATTCGAGTACGAGTGCGACTCGGTAGTATTGATTGTTTTAACATGTGTGTGTGTGTTTAAAAGCCTAGCGTTTGTTCCACTGTTCAACGTGGTTGTTGCTGTGCCCACTCGGTAACGGTATTGCACAGTTAAACGTTCATATGTGTACCATGTTGCTGGTTTGATTTGTGTTCTGTTTAGAGACGAACTCGTTTACGACCGATTGTCGATATACACACATCGCCGATAGGCCATCTTGCACATGATTTGGCATGTTCTATTTCAATTCCCTTTACGAAATAAATGCATTTATTGTACTGTTAAATTTTCGTCATGATATCATAATGTGAACGCACACGTAGATACTATCTTTATTTAATGTTTAGGGAACGTCGGCAATTGTTGAAGGTTATGCTTGGACGACGAAGTAAATTTGACGTCTTCTTATTTTACAATTAAGTAAAGCAGTGTTTAAAGTTGTTAGAGGATGTAGAGATGAAATGTAATCGGGTAGTGGCTATATATTTGATAATTGATAAACTATACAAGTGCCACCATTAGTTTAGTTTAAACCTATTTATTTTAGCTCGATTGCATCGAAAGCCGTAGGCTTATATAAACGCTCTCGAGTCCGTTTCCTGGGACTATAACCAGTACTTGGTGTCTATGGAGGAGATTAAAGGAACGCTCCCAGTGGGGCACGAACCCATGACCTCCCGATCGCTAGGCGGACACCATATCCACTACGCCACGGCGATCTTCATCACCATTAGCGTGACTTATTAGCTATTCAGTCATGACGGAAGTCAATGCCTGACGTTATTATGTGAATGTAATCGTTATGTATTATTCAGGTCTTTGTCCGGCAGATGCGTCGCAATAAAACAATGTGGCTAACACCGTCCATCAGATCCATATAAACGTTGGTATGTATTTTTGACCAACGAGAAATGAACAATATTTCTATATTTTACTTTTAAATACTAAAACAACACTTAAGTTTAATAAAAGCAGTGATTCCTAGTTTAATGGGATGGAGCTTATGACATATGCTTCGAACTTGAAAAGAACCTAACAACAATGCAATAAATCGGTATAATAAATGGTGAACAAATCATACGATTTTTATACAGTTCGATCACGATTCCAATGGCAATAGGACACAATTTTTATTGAAAAATATGACATTTAATACATACATCTCAAAAATGAAAATACATATGTTGATAGAGATATGACCAAGAGTTTACACCTACACACACATATTTTCTTATATGATTTAATATATTATTTCAATAGGTATACGTTATGTTTGGTGTTGGTTGCGCTTACCAAACTTTAACAAAATGTTTTAGTTTACATTTAATCCGTTAAACACTGGTAAAAACATATGCGTATATACACTTATAAAAGACTAACATAGACTCTGTTTAAGTATATAATACATTAATGTAGAAATAATTCTAGTGATGTTCCAAGAAACCACTTTGCTGAAGTCCTATCTAAAAACAAGCCACGTTCACAACATTAAATCTCGTTAACAACACAATCATGCGTTTCATATGTTGTTAACTTTTATAATGATGCGAGTGGCCTGAATATTCTAAATTCAGCAAGAGCGTTGTTTGCACATGGATTTTGTTTTAAAAAATGAATGTGTTACATCCTATATTTGAATGATCAAAACAGAAACGAAGTGTATGGAGTAGACACTACAAAAGCAGATGATGAATCGTGAAGCAGAAATTTAAATACCACAAGCAGTGGTCAGTGCTTACTTGATGCTTTATAGATCCTATATTACTAATCAATTGGTAACAAATAAGGCTCATACACATATCTATTTATCATAAAGCGGTAACACACCCGGTATTCTAAACCTTGTTTTAAATGAATCACTTATTTTCAATGGATCGGCAAAAAAATAATATTGTTTTATGCACTGTTTTATGAGTCCTGTTTAGTTACACTCGTAAGCAAATGGTACTTATATAATAAGCGCGGAAAACTTCTCTATATGAAAAGAGAGATCTGTAACTTTGCCGAACAAAAACAATATCTGTCTAAGATAAAATAGACGTAATGACAACATCAAGAAAATGTTATGCAAAACTGTCCCCGGGACGAAACTTTTTACAAAGAGCAAGTCAGATTATAGTAGATAACTTCACATAATTATGTCTCTGAAAATATGATTTTAACTATGTTTATTGAATAACATGTATATGCAATTACATGTGATAGAACACAGTCTCACGACAAATAACGATGTTTATGCTTATGCCATGTCTGTAATTACCATGTAATGTGACAGAAATAAAGATATTGTGTGTGTGTGTGTGTGTTTGTAATGGCTCGGCATTGGCCATATGTCCACCATTTATAAACGAGTGTTGTACGATGTATTGCTTTTGTATTAATATAATGTAATAACGCAATACTCAAAACTACCGCATATTTTGTTATAAATATATTCGGTTTATCCATTGCACATTACGCGCTCAAATTCTGAACGGCAGTCGTAAGAATAATATTGTGATATACACAACAAATGTACAGTTTACATTGATTTATTTTAAACTATTGTATTCACAAGTTATAAAACAGGATACATATGTCAAAGCGCCCATTTCAACAAAATGTGTAATTGGAGAGAAGTAACGTTTTATAAAGGTCTAAAAATGTATATAATTGAGCAAACTAAGCATTCATTATGGCCAATTTAAATTGTCAACGTTTTTTTATATTTCAAAGGCCATAATTCAGAAGGTGGCTGGATATCAAACATGGCCCAGATATAATTCGCACAAACAAAGTCAACAATTTTGTAGGTAAGATACGTGTTTACTTCTAGCATTTCTTTATTTACATATATTATTTTATAAAAAAAAACTCTTTCTTATAAAAAATGAATTCTTGAAATGATGTTTTGTGTTAGTTTTCAATCGATATCATGTCTGTATAGCAATAAAACATTTAACGTAAATTTGATGTCACAAGGCCTAGCAACTTGTCTATGAACGCCTGTTTTGGCAAATGCCTTACTGCAAATAAACCATCACGCCCGTTAAAATCGTGGAAAATCTTAGAAAGAGCCGGGCACCAGGCGTACTATCTTTGTAAGTGCCGGGCACAAGGCTAATCAGGGAACTAGCTGTTCACGTTTAATGTATCAGTCGTTAAAAAAGCCATCGCTACACACAATTATTTTCATAACATAACTGCTGAGACTCTATGTTTTTCGGACTATGTGGCGGCGATACACGGAATCTGATTGGTTGATCCGTTAGTTTGATTGACAGCTGGCGAGTGTACATATAGGAAGTCAAACACGCATAGTTACGGATGAGGAGCTACTTGCGATTATTTGCTGATTAGATCGATTGACTAAGCTTCATGCAAAATAAATCAACGTAATTCGCATTCACGGTGTCAAAATACAGCATCGACTTCAAGCCACTTATCTGCATAATTTTCAGCCATCTTAAACAGATCCATAACAAATATTGCATATCAAAGGGCATGTTCAAAGGGATGTTTAATGGTTAAAACAATCTAAATAATTCATGAAACTGTCAGAATTCTTCGTGGTTTTGTTCCGCAACTACGGTGCCACAGGAGACATTAATATTTCATTAACACTCATTGTATTTTATCTCTATAAGTATCGCAACATTTTGCAAATCAAACAGGCTATGGAACAGTTAAACGGGCATATGAATTCAAGTGTGGTACTCGAGGAATGCTTACGGTCAGGTGAATAATGGATACAGAAACAGTATGGATCATTTGCATGCATTCATGCAAATATTGGCTACATTAATTGGTAAACCCGCTGAACACTAACATTCTACCGATTTCATACTATTAATAAATCTCAATACGATTAATAGATTGCTTCCTTCTTTATTCACTAATACAATATAGTCATCTGAGCAAGAATAATTTTTATATTTCACTATTGTAGGCAAAAAGTTTTGTGTAAGTTTCATTGCTAAAATCAATGTTTTAATTGTTATTGTATGCAATTTAAAATTGTGACTCAGTGCGAAAATGAAAGTGTTTTTATAACACTAGATTTACACCAACTATCAAAATTTGATCTTAGAAACATAGTGTCGTTGAAACATATTAGTTCATTAATTTGGTGACAAGTCATGCGATTCGTGGCATTTAGAATGGATTTATGACCAACGAAGATAAATGAAACTTTATATATCAGAAAAATCGGCATTATTTAAGTTTTACACCTGACCGTATTTGTCAACACTTCCGCCAACGTAATGTAAATGAATTGTGATCAGTTTGTTAGGGTGGTTCCACAGTATTTTAGCATATAGGCATACTTTTAGAAACGTGTTACAGTGGCAATCTCAATTATAGAGGTGTTATACCTTAGCGTTTTCGTCAAAACGTTTTTCAAACGTAATGTACACGAAATTCAATATGAATGAAAAGATTGGTTCAGCATGTAAGAAGACTATTACCATCTTATAGTAAAGAGCAATGTTTAATATGAAGGTTTTATACTCTCGCGTTTCTTGTCACACATAAATTACATGTTATCATATTAGTATACCTGGTTTCGATATAACCTTTACATTTCACTACGCAATAACACTGTGTTGATTGTTCGTATTCATGGTATGTAATTCATGAACTTGTAGCACTGGGCCGACTTTCCGAGGCCGACACCGAACGCATTTTGCGAGGCCATACAATCACGATGTGCCTTACGAAGCCCTCGGAAGGCCAGTTTCAAAATAATATTAACGAATAATTAATTTTGCTCATGTGGTCTGCCATATGATTAAAAACTTCTGAATTATCGAGTCGCCTCAAATATATACACATGAGACTAACAGGTGACCTTTACTTACTATGCCTTCAACAACTGCCAGCAGTTTAACTGTAAAACTTTGTCCACCAAGCCCTTCGGTAAAGCTTCATTCACTCCGTTCTACGACATCTGTAGTCTCCAACCCTCTGAAGACAGCACTGTTCTAACCTTGCCTTGCAGCCAACGTAATCACTCAAATGCTCCCGACTTATTCTTATAATTAAGTACTGTACCTTCTTCTTCAAATGTTGTCCGATCGCAATCGCACAGTCTTGCCAGGAGCTAAGATGTCCACTATTAAGTCAAGCAAGTTTGTGTGGTCTCATAAGCGGATAGAGTAGCCCCTGACTAGCCTGTGCGAATGTCCAGGCTGTTATGGGGCTATGCTGGCCGCATTTTGCATCATACCCATTTTCGAATGACGCGGGTCATATATTATTTCGGGCAAATCCTGATGTTTCTGCTGTGTAAAAGTTTAGGCTGAATTATTTGTTTTTACTAACAATTAGATGTTAAACCACAAACTTAAAACATCTTTTTACTAAACAGTTTGATTTTGGATTTCTCCAAATACACGATATTTTTTTTTCGATTACTCTTTGCGTACAGTTTTGTCATGTAGTGCGCAATAGTAATAAATAAGCTGTTTTGTTCAGTTTTTCATACCTGCAATTTTATGATAGAATAAAATGTTGTTTATACTCAAATCTTGCTCTGATTGTTTAAGTCAAAGACGTTGCCGCTTTGTTCAAAATAGATGTTCCTTTGCAGAATCCATTTACATTGTATACCTAAACCGTTCATATTTCCGTCTTTGTTTTTCATCGTTTACATCACGACAACATCAGATACACACATATATCAGCATGTACGAGTACGCTATACCTACGCTTGTAATGGTTTGTTTTACTGTTTGATAAAAGGTTGCTTGCCAGGATTAAAGGACCACGTGCTATAGAAAAGTTTTCCTCCAGCAGGTCAAGCGGAAGTTTCTCTCCGTTTATATCTGTTTTTATATTAAGATTTGCCGCTCGTTAATCAATGATTAACCATCAGCGATGCATCATTCACGTAATAATGTAGTTTATTGATAGGTTTTGATTGCGCAGATTAAGTATCATTTATCTTCCATCCCATTGCGACCATGGTGAATTCATAATTATTTAGTAATAACCATCATATCACATATCGTTGTAATTTAATTACTGATGATTGATAAATTTTATACAAAATAACAGTTACTGAGTGTTGGAATATCATGACACAAATCTCAAGTGCACAATTATTCGTAACTTATGATCAGAATTAATGCTTAAATAATAATTAATTATTCTAGTGTTGCTCTTACAAACCGTTGTCTGTGATAATAACGATATGCTGCGTTGTCAAATAAGTCAGTGATCTGGCGTTTCAAGAAAAAATATTGTTTCAGTAATTTCACACAATTCCTGCGATATACAACTTGATTTATTCCCTTCGATGATCGATCCAACTTTTACACATAGAGTTTCTTTATAATTCATCTATACATTTGATTGATTCACAAGGAGCATTGAATTGTGCAAGTTGTCAAAGGAATATAATTAATGTTCAGCTTAATCATATGTTTAGTTTGTTACTATATAATGCGCACTTTACAACACTTTCTTTTTTAAATCCCAAACTCGCATGTTTGAAGTGTACGATATCCCCGTTGACATTATTAGTGGTATCGTATGTTTGTTATCGCTTGAACAATAAACATCGATCATAAGTACAAAGTAGGAATATATGATGCCGCTTGAAAAAGAATGCAAATTTAAGTTCAAGGAAGGATTGGAGTAACATTTTGTTAAGGAAAATATTTGGGTTTTACAAAAGAGCGTCTTCGTCAACGGTTATTATACTTTTTATATAATAGGATCAATTTGTTTAAAACAGCTTTTCTGATAATCATTTCTCATACATCTTGTGCAAATTGTGTACGACGCGGTAGTACAACGTTTGGTTTTGTTTATGATATAAAATAATGAAATTATTAAACACTACAATACGTTTCTGTAAATCATCACCAGCTTGCTTATTTGATTTGTCAGTATGCATAAATCATTTTCAAGATGGACGCTGCTGTTAAAATTCACAAATGCACATGATAGTGCGCAGCTTATACGATCAATTTTGATAAAAAAGTACTATACCAATGATTACAATTCTGCTAGATTAACCAATGACATTGACAATTAACAATTAACGTTGATATAGTATGTTGCCAGTTAAAACAGCGTAGATGCACCATCAATACTTTAGATTCCTGATACATCTATAATACAATATGACAATGTGAAATTTCGGTCATTAAATACCTTTCAAAAGCAACTGACAAATTTATAGACTGTTAATTTAATTTTATTAACACAGAGGAAATCGTATAATGGGATGCATGGACAACAAAACCGATGTGATCACGATATGTTAATCAAATATTCCAGTTAATCATCTTTAATTCATTCAAAATGAGTGTTTCCGCATATTTGAGAAATATACGAATCTCCAGTGACGCACGTTTTCATACTCGCTGAGCGGGATAATGACATTTTGCGGAGTGGCTCTATTCAGTTATGACGAAACAAATAACAATTGTGTCTGGTTTAAATTCCCGTTTTAATTGGCGACTTAATGTATTCTTTTCCATAATTGACGAACCGCCGACAGAGCTTATACAGTGATCACTCATCCGAAATAACGATTAAATCCGGATGTGTGTTTAATTACTTTAAGTCCCTCCTCGACTTAATAACGTGTTTTGATGGCACTTTTATATGTGGTTCATCAAATGAATAATTTAGTAGGATAAAGAAGCCATGATGCATTATACTATAGAACAATTACCGAACACGTGTTATATATAGAAATTTGGAAGCCGAATATGTGATACTGTATAACTGTACGAATGTTATGCCATATGTTGCACCTGGTTATGTTGATATTGTTTTGTATTGTCGGATCGAAAATAAAGGAGGTTGTCCAACTGTCCGCGTAAGTCAGATGTCAAAGTCTATTTCGTCTTGATTCAGTTTCCAGCGCGCAGACCCCATCGTCTGCCCACAAGAGAACCCGAGCCGACCAAGTCGAACCCGGTCCGCCCGCACACCCAACCCAGTCCCCTCGTCTCGTACCGCGGACATGATGAAACAATCAATCACACATCCACCCTCTTGGTTGGCCGTTTTAATTGTTTCTAGTTGTACGTATGTGCTAAAATATGAAGATGTATTATTTATTTAATGAGTTAATTCTAACCCGACAGCAGTGAAATTAGCTTCTTTGATTATCCGAGTATTATTTTTGACATAAAATACCGTTTTTAAGCTTCAAATACTACCGCTGCAGGGTGTTAAATGTGCAGCAAACAGTTGGCTAACTTAGTAACTAAGTGAGAATGTGTCATAAATGATTGATAGCACAATCATGTCGCATGGGCATATTAGATCAGGAAAACACAGCGTATAAAATGTTAAAGACTACCGATATATGTACACGTACATGAATGTTTGTCACACACTTCATATAATATGAATATTGCATTAGATATAAATAATAATGCAAATAAACAACACTGAAATAAAAGTTTGGCTTGCAGCAGATAAAATCCCGACCCAAAAGTTCAGTATGCTATTGTTAAACTCCTACTGTTTTTTTTAACACTGTTTCAAAATTTTAAAAACAATGTTTGGTTCAAATTATACTAACATATTTGTTTAACCACGAATCATTATTCATTGTTTTGTGTTTACAATGCAAATTACCGTCACTATGTTTGTAAATAAATAACTGAGGAGAGGAACCCTACTAGCTTAGCTAACGTTCCAATCCTATAAACTTATGATGTATGAAACCTATCTTGGAAACAAATTCTGGAATTAATATGATTAAACGATACATACTGCCTTAACAACAAAATATACATATTAGAAAAATCTGGACTCGGACGCTTAGCACAAATTGACTGAACTGCGTTCTCTGCCACCGACTTGACGTTGAATCGAAGCACGCATTCCAGTTCAATCGTTATAGCAATTTAGCATGCATGACGAGCCAAATATTTCCACAAACGAGAAATAGCACACTCAATGATAAATAATAAATAATAATCGTTATTTTGACCGACATCGCTGTTTTAAGAGGAGCGACTTATCATATGGCAGTGTACATGGTAGTGGCAAGTGTGGAAACACATTGAACCTGGTTAAAGCGGTAATATAGCTTTAATATTAGCCTCGAAATGGGAAAACGAGGCGTAATGCATCTGCGTAAAGAGTCGTCCCGGATGAGTATGTGCAGTCCGCACAGTCTAATTAGGGACGACATTTTCCGCTTTTATGGAATGTATCGTTTAAAGGAAGTCTCTTCTTAACGAAAATCAAGTCTATGCGGAAAGTGTCGTTACCGACTAGCCTGTGCGGACTGCAAGGCTAAAATGGGGGCGACATTTTAAGGACATGCGTAAAAGCCGGTTTTCCAAGACCGCGGCTCATATTAATGGGCAGTTTTACATTTTTTGGCTAGGCTGTGCGAAAATAGTGAATGAACATTTTGTTGCTACTGTTGGTCCCCAAAAAATGTTAAGAATGCGCATTGTGAGTGCACATTTAAACTGTCGATTGATAAATGTTAGTTTATCGAAATACTATTTAGTAATGGTGTACCTATTCTATGATTTTACATAGTTTTATAGGAACTGACGTTCTGTTTCTACAATAACGTGTTTTTAGCGAGAAAACGATTAGAAAGATTATGACACATACATGTTTCGAGGGTTTCTGCAAATGACTCTCGCTATGTTTCACTGTTCTATGATGTATTTCCCTCCCTAAAACCGTTTCAGTCCGCATTATGTGATATCTTTGCTGTATCTCAATATCTTATTAACGTTGTGCATTTGCGGATGAAAACAAACACACTCGAAAAAAATGCAATTAAACATGAAAATCAGGTCAATTTATGAATCGACATTATACATTTTGCAGAATATGTTTAATATGCTTTCGTTAGAACTATAACATTCATTTTACCCTTAAACTGCATAGTATGGTTTAAAGCGACGTACTTGTATATCTGATTTTATTTAAAAAAATATGTTTTGTTCTTCGTATGGAAGGTGTACTGTTTGTTGTTTTTGAATGGAGCTACTCAGAAAGATGCATTATACTATTTTCCCCCAAAACTGGCATGTTTGAAGCATACGCATTGTTAAAGAGTTTAACTGGAGAATTTCGCTTGAATGATGATGTAATATCGATATTTTTCACTGTTATTTTTCACTGTTTAAACAGTGAAATATCAGTTGTATTTGATGTATATATCTCTATATACCACCGGAAAGCATATAATTAAACAAATACATATTGTGTCAAACAAAAACGCAGCATGAGAAACATTTTATTCCAAGATAGAACGCCACATACGTTTTATCATTTTTTGCATAGCGAACATTTTCAACAACAAATGTTGACATTATTGTTTTAAAGTTTACAATACTATTGTCGTAGGACATCACACTAAATTAATGAAAACAATACGTGACAGATCCTTTCTCCTGTAAATCATCGTGTTTTCCAGAAGCCACTTCAGTTTTGCCGCTGGCTTGAGCATGTTTGAACCCAGGTCTGCGGATCAGGTCTTCACGTATTCGAAAGGTCTTGTGTTGATTTGAGAATAGCCTGCTAGAAAAGAATGTGAACAAATATAACATAGATCAATTTATTTATTTAGTAGTTCATGCTGAACCTAATGTAGACTAAATGTGACCGAAAAAAAGTCCAAATGTTAAGTAACAATCATAAGCAAAACGTTATGCATTGCAAAATCAATATGTGTCGTTTTCTTAAATTGTGAGACACACTAGTCAAATGGAACTGCTTACATGTAATCCGCATGTTCTTCGTGTATTCATGAGACAAGTCAATTACCTCGATGGACCAAGCAGTCAGTCCTAAGTGTACGTAGTTTATGAGAGCACTGTCATTGGAGTTACGACTGGTCAAATATATCATTCATTGAGAAAGACATTGGAGAGCAGAAGATGTATTGGGAAAGGTTAGTTATGCTGTATTGTAATGGCTTCCGACTAGTGCCTGGAAAAAATGTCATGGCAAACGAAATGTTAGTTACATACATTACTGATCAACACAGTTTATACAGGCCTGTCTACGATTATGTGAGTATGAGAATCGATGAAATGCGTTGTAGCCAATATGTAAATGTAAGAGGTAAGTCCTATTTATAGTTGTTATGACTTGTTAATTGTATGAAATTAATTATATGTGTCTTAGAGGTTTCATTAGCAGTATATGTTTGAACCAACAGTGTATGCGGCTGAGTGTTGTAACCAATAAGGTATTTGTCTTCGTTGTTAAACTATCAGGGAATGTGTTGTATTGGTTTAACTTACGGGGTATGCGTCAGAATGCTTTAACTAATTAAACGTATATGAGTGGTTTAAACAAAACAGTGTATGTGCTTGTGTTGTTAAACCAACATGGTATGTTTCTGAGTGGGATAACCAACGGGGTAAGTTTCTTGGTGGTTAAACCAATTTGGTATGCCTATGAGTAGTTTTACCAATAGGGTATGTGCATTGATGGTATTACCAAAAGGAAATGTGTCTGAGTGGTTTGACAAACTGGGTATGTGTCTAAGTGTTTTAACCAAAAGTGTATGTGTTTGTTTACATATTCAAGTTTTAAAGATGTATTTATATTCTAAGTATAAATTCGGGTAGTCTTATGATGCTTCAATTAACTTAATTGCAAAAAGCCCGCATGCGCCGTTGTCAGTGTCAAATGTTATGACAAGTGCGACAAACAATTAAGCCTAACATTTAAGAGGCACATATTTATATTTATTTCAATAATGGTACATGTGTCCATCGCAATTGTTTATTATAATAACGTGATTAACTATTTTTTTACCAAAAGTACATTGCGTTTAGTTGTTAATTTTCCAAAGAGCATGCGGTAACATATATTGTATTGTTGCTAAGAG
>VMBQ01006543.1:2207-49989 GCA_007657795.1 Dreissena rostriformis | reverse complement strand
CTGCTGCTGCTGCTGCTGCTGCTACTGCTGCTGCTGCTACTGCTGCTACTGCTGCTACTGCTGATACTGCTGCTGCTGCTACTGCTGCTGCTGCTGCTATTGCTGCTGCTTTTACTGCTGGTGCTACGAGATGCCGCAATTTTTTAGTTTTAGCTAAAAAAGTTACTATAACACCGTGCTTGCAGTTGAAAAAAATACTCCCACACCGGTCGACATGCGACACTTGCGCGATATTTGCTCGATATAGTGTCGCGCGTCGTATCGTGCGTCGAGCAAATGTCGCGTGTCGACCTAGGTCGACAGTCGACATTTGCGCGGCATTAACTCGATATAGTGTCGAGTGTCAGATCGTGCGTCGAGAGAATGTCGAGCATCGTATCGTGCGTAGAGCAAATGTCGCGTGTCGACCTAGGGAATTTTAGGTCGACAGGCGACATTTGCGCGACATTTACTCGATATAGTGTCGAGTGTCATATTGCATGTCGCGCGTTGTATCGTGCGTCGCTCAAATGTCGAGTGTCGCGTTCGAAGGTCGACACACGACATTCAAGCGACATTCAAGCGACACTCAATATGACAGTCGACAATTCAATCGACAGTCAAGATTTTCTGCAATATTTTTTTTCTAAAACCCAGCTCGATATGCGACACTCAAATCTTGATTGTCGCATGATTGTCGCGCGAATGTCGCTTGAATGTCGTGCGTCGACCTCAAAGTCGACACGCGACAATCAACTTGGCCCTATCCGAATTCCGTAGGTTTAGACCACAGCGCTGAGGTCTGAAAGAATGCTGCGTTCTATACACTTTTGTTTAAGGATATATCAAGCACATGTTTAAGAAAACTGGCTCTTCGTGAATACTGTTTTGAAATCAAGTTATTTATATGCGATGAGTAATATTTCATGTCTTATTTAACAGTTTTATAATACAATTATACAAATCGACTATGCATATAACAAACAAAATAATATTAATAAATATAACAATGTAGACAAGTCCGCTGATATCCAGATTGTTACGTGTTTTTTTTTTTTGTTTTTTTTTGCCGTTCTGAGATAATCCTGCATCCGAATTTTTTATTTATGTTATGATCCGTAGTAGCCGGAAATGCATTTTTGTTTCCGCTATTATCCGTTTGGATAATCACTATGGTATGTGTATTTTAATTATCACTTCACGTGTTTGTGTATCTGAGTTTAATATCATACAAGTCTTATCGTCTGTTCAACGCCGTAAAATTGCATCGTATTGGACTCCTATACTAGGCGTCTTCTAATTTCTGGTCAATATCTGACATAGCCATCAAACCGGTATTCGCGCAAAATAACGCACAATTCATAGCATTTTCCATGTGCAATAGCGTTTTTTTTTAACTTATTATGAACGAGACGCTTTTATACGGAAAATACTGGGTCATTTGTGATTTCAAGAACATCGCACGTTAGTATTTGCATTATTTAATATGCATTTATTCGAACAGATAATGTGTAGAACACAATATATAATAATGCTGGTTTCTTACTATACTTCATCCGTTTAAGAAAACAACATGTATTCAACAAGGAGGAAATTAAAAGGTATGATAAAGTATATACTGTCACAAAGGTATATTTCGGTGGACGAATGCCTAGGTCATCTAAAGTACCATCAAAATACATCATGTCACACAAGAAACAATTCTAAACACGTCCGTTATGAACCGAGTATTGTTTTGTGTAACAAAATACAACTTGTTTATCTATATTTTTAAACTATTTAACATACCTGTGCTGATGCAATAAAAACAATGCGGGAATTGGAGGAAAATAATGAATACAATTGATGAAAGTTAAGTGTTCGCTATATTCGATTGTAATGAAGCGGACACTCGTTTTAGAATGAACACAAATCGTCGTTTTAAATACTGTAGAAATGTTTATCTTTTTAATAGAACAGACAGAAAGTTTGTTTGCGAACTAAGCATTTACAGCTCATCGTCATAAATAATAAAGAAATCATGCCACAATGAATACACATGCGTCAAAATAACAACAACAAAAAATAGAAAGAAAAAGCTATGGTTCAAAGTCGTCGGAGCTTTCATTTGAATTTAAAAGATAGCTCAATGCAGTAGGCACCCAGAATACTCATATAGTGTTGCGCAATGCGAATCTTTTAAAATGTTAAACACACATACATATTATGTTAATTAGCTTAACTTTAAATATTCATGTATTCTGTATTATTATTTTGTTTGACACTAGAAACTGTAAAGTTTATGTGTAATACAATTATATTATGTTCTATGTAAATTAGCGGTCAGTTCACTGTTGCGCTTTCCAGTGCTCTTCTCAAACCTTTTGCCTCGTGTCATCGCTCAGAGATTTGACTGGAACCAGCCTAGCTGCATGTAAGAACATGGAACGACAACACTTCGTTGAGATTGAAATTGCCGGAAAAATGTTTTAGAAGCTTACGGTCATTGTGGTATCGTCGTTGTGTCTGGTAAGACGTGTTACTGTTCGGTAAATTGGTTAGGTGCCCCGGAAAAAAGTACTTTCCTCCTCTTCCTGCGGCCTCGGTTGTCATAGCTCCCATCAATAGGCAGTATGTTTAGACTGCGGCGATAGCTGGGGTATTTAATAACGTGTATCACGTTTGAGATGCCAATGGACATTGACCCCCCATGTTTCATTGAAAGTCGTATAATTGGATAAGGGAGATAATTGACTCCAGAGCCACAAGCAACTTTCTGGATATCAGCGGACTTGTAAACTTTAATGCATTGTATTCATATTATTTTCTTTGTTTGATGAATTGTTGAATTATACAATTATATTATTAAACTGTTAAATAAGACATACAATATTACCAACTCATTGCCAATAAATAACATGATTTTAAAACATTATTCACTAAGAACCAGTTGTCTTAAAAAAGTGCTTGACATTACCTTAAACAGTATTGTATGGCATGAAGCATTCTTTCAGCCTTCAGCGCTGTGATCTAAATCTCTCAACTGCCTATGCCATTTATATCATGTACGCGATGACGAAAGGGTCAAAGAACTCTCTTAAAATGGCATAGACAGACATTTAAAATTAAACGCGTGCATAGTGTATTCTGTATACACGCAGATCGCCAAAACTACTTTTCTTCCGATCTTTTTCTCAACAAAACTCTTTTAGGTTAACTCGAGTTTAAATAGAAACGTTTCACTTGCTTTTTCACGTGCAATACAGTTACTTATTGATTTAGCGCGGCGATAATATGAGAATTTAGCCCACTCGTTGGTAGCAATTTTCCCCAATACCGAAACGTCTTATAGTAGTGCACACATGCGAGGGGCCGTTTTATAACATTGTGTAAAAATGTACGTTTGTGAAAATAAAGTACATGAGCAAAATGTGTTAACATGAATGTAGATTTATATTGTTTAAATCTATTTATGTTTCACTGATAACAATAGAATCAACATTATAAAAAATACTTGACTAATTAACAATACGCATTTGTCACCATTCATTATATATGTTTCATTATGTGTACGAACTTGCGTGTTGAGCGAACAATCGGGGCTTCAGAACAACAACAAAGAAAATCGATCGGGTGTTTGCCCGCTTTAGCGGCTTAGTCTTTATATGGGATTTGTTTGAAAGGTTTGTTTTTATCATATAAATATACATGAAAATGATCTCCAATCAATGTTGTCACAATTGTCACAATTGCATAATTGGTGCACAAATAATGGAATGTCTGTTAATGCAAAGAATATAAAAGAAAGCAATATTGTGCATTTCCGACCAAATTCTGTTCAACGTTCAGATTTTGTATTCAAATGTGGCGAGTCTGTGATTGACTATCGAAATAGNATGAACAATGGAAGATGATATGTAACCATTGGTTTAGATGTTTAAATTATAATGAAAAGAGAGAAAACCATAAGATATGTATATGGTCTTTACAAAAGGGTAATGCTAGATGTAAAAATTGGTGCTAAACTGTTGTAGATAAGCTAAAAAGTTTTAGTTTAGAAGGCTATTTACAGAGGCCACTCTCGCATAGAAAGTTTCTGCAAGATGCGTCTGAAATTATAATGCGAACTCATAATGAATCTTGTGAAACAGACTTGTCGAGGGTAACAGGTGTAAATGGCCCAAGTAGAAATAAGCTTACACCATATAGACTATTTAAATATGATTACTCTGTGGAATATATTTGTAAAATACAATTGCCATAAAGTCATAGATCAGCACTTGCCAAATTCAGGTGTGGAGTGGCTCCGCTAAGAATTGAAACTGGACGTTATGAAAACTTAGCACCTGATCAAAGAAAATGTCCGTTTTGTGTTAACACAGTAGAAACTGAGATGCATGTAATACTTCATTGCCACTTGTTTAGTTTCGATAGAGAAATACTGTTTGAAACAGCAGCCTCCATTTGTGATACTTTTCTAATTTTAAATGACATAGATAAGATGAAATTCCTTTTCACACACCCAGATATGGTTAGGTTACTAGCAAAAACCTGTTTTAATATACTGAAACTTAGAAATGACAAATTGTACAGTAAAAATAATTGTATATAAAATAAATATTTGAATTTTAAAGAAAGGTATGTTTTATATGCCATGTAATGCTTAGTATTACTAACTTTTTCTGTACTTTTATCTATGCTGGAAATCACTTGCTAATCTGTTTGCTTCTAATCTGATTAGAGGGGATACATGTTTTAATCTTGTTTTACCTGAGCATGTCTAGTGCACCATTAACAATATTGTCGAATTGTATCTGAAGTCATTTTATCCTGTTTTTTAGACAGGTATCCTTCATCAATTTGAGTGTCAAATTTGTGGAGTTGGATGGATGTTATGATTAGCAAGTCAATTTCAGTTTCTATCATGTAGAAATGTAAAAAGAATGTCGTGTGTATGTGCTGATGTTTGCGAGCTATGTCAAACAAATTTGAATGACCATACCAAAATTAGGATCCATACCGGCTAACATTCTAAAATATTTGGTATGACAGCAAGGGTTCTATGGTTTGCTTGACAGTGCTCGGAAGCATTACCAAGTACATAGTATTATAAAATGATGTGTATATGAATCATAGTCACTTATAGTTCTTAAAGGACTGTCAAGTACATGATGTTACTGTATCTTCTTGCTGTGTTGATTGTACATGTATGTATGTGAATGCGACTGAAATAAACTAATAAACTATAATATAACAATATATTTAATGTAACGCAACAGAAAAATATAATGAACGTGACTGCGTGATAAATACTATAAATACCAATGACATCGACCTATTATTTATATTTAATCCTAGACTTGCTTTATGTATCTTAATTCTTCATCAACACTTACTTTTATAACACCCTTATAATGGATAATAAAACCCTCGTATGAAGTTAAATACGAGATAAAAATAAATATGAGATTACAGCTCGAGTGTTAACCCTATTTGCACATAAATCTGTTATTGCACATGACTTTCATATAACGATATTCGTGTATGGTATGAGATGCGTACGAACAAAAGCTTCACTGTCAATTGCTATGGGATTGAATTTGATTATTTACGCGGAAATTGCATATAACTTTCAAGTTAAGTCAATATTATCCTTTAATTTTCCGAATAGTTTTAACTTAACAACTTATATCCATACCTTATCAAATACTGTTCACATAAAAGTTGAACACTGGCTAATACGGATGGCCTCATTACCTTTTTCCAAGAATCAATGCGTACCACACTACTCTCTGATGAATTGCCCATTTGCCATTTTAATTTGCACACTTCACACTCTGAATGGTTACCGCCAGTTGTTAGTCGTGTCACGTACGACTCAACTTCCTTCGTGAAATCTAACCCAATGAAATTATACATGGCTCGCGTTGCATTTATTGGCATGGCAGCGACCTCTTCATACCTGACCGTCAAAACTCTATTCCTGTACTTTACCATGGATGTCTTTATGTCATCATCCTCCGTTGCCGCTGTACACAAAATTTTAGCACAATTTGCTATTCCTTTAAGTCCACATTCTTCTCGTTTTGCTTGAGACATGACTGTTGAACGCGCATCTCGTACAAGGTGGATGACTTTGAGATTGGGTATAACCTCCATCAATTCTTGGGCTACCATCATTGACGTTCGTATCGTCTTCACAACCACAAATTTAGACTCGCGACAAACGGCTTCAAGCATTTTCTGACAGTCCTTAAAAAGGGCTGTTTTATCCATTTCATGCGTATTGTTCAAACACGAAACGAAGTTGCGAGCTTTCGAGCTTAATTTAAGGAAAATCGTGTCTCTAAATGAGTACTGATAAATGGTGCTAAAATTGCATGTAAACCAACCCTTAAGTGTTTCCTTTATTACGTCTGTTGTATTGTATGATCCGGGTCGTCTGTAATGTAAACACAAACGTGGGGTAGTGTAACATGAGGAATATATCATTATTTGTACCTTTTGCATGTCTTAAATATAAATAATGATTGAGATGTTGTGGCCAATAAATGATGAAAAAAGTGTGGTTCGTTCATCAACCCATACCTTATTACAATGCTTTCATATTTAAAAAATTGAGCCACGGCAATTCACATTATAAAAATTAATAAAAACTATACACAAATAATCGGAACTGATGTTAATACATACCAATAGGTCTGTCTATTTAGAGGGTAATTTCATTTAATTGTCACGATATTTAACTGGTTATATTTTATACACTTGCATACTTTTATAAGAGGTCATAGGTTTTTGTAACATGGTTTAGATAGTTGTATAACGCCTCTGGTGAATTTTGATAAATTCATAATACATTATTAAATTTAAACGCACAAGTATCCTCATAATAATAATATTTCTTAATTATTATATATAAAAAAACTTACAATACGGTCCCATTCACAAATCGTAGTGCCTGCTGATTCTTTATAATGTAGTTGAAAAGGACCCTCAGTGGCTCAAACACATAGAACGTGTCCTTGCTGTACTGAAGGATCTCTCCCGTCACAGAAGAACCACTCCGCATGTAGGTCAACAGTAGCACCGGTCGTGGACCCGACACCGAACGTTCTGTGATGTCTACATTATTACTATAGTTTTCATTGGACGGTTTGGTTTCTAGACGACCCGTGGTAACATTTGTTGAATCTGATATGTTTTCACTATCCAGATCAAATACTATGGAAGTGACCCCTTTTTTGAACGCATAAAGGGCGTTGGTTGTGAAGCGCGTATCCGAAGGGAGTTGTTTTATGACTGCGTGCACAACCATCCCCTGAACACCAGCATATTTGTATTTTGGCGCCAACTGCTTATCAGCAGTTTCCGCAATTAATGCTGAAATAGAAGATTGTTCCCGCTAGTTTAAGGCTTCGGTTAACATAAGAACTCTTTTGAGAGTATTTGATTTCAATGTATCTATTTTTTTTTTAATTATACAATCGAATGTCTACGATGGTACGTATATTAGTTCGGTTACTTGAAAAGAAATATACATTGTAGTTATCATTTTAAGTCCCAAATATTTAATGCTTAATAGCATAAACATTTAATAAATATTAGCTATTTATATACAAACTGCAGTTAATTTAATACTCATTAATGCAAGTGCTTTCGTTCCAAAGAATGATTTTATGTGTATTTTACTCATTTCATATTTCAAATATAGAATCTATCTTGCAGAACGCAGTGTTGCAAAACGCACACTTTAATTGCTTAAAACTTGAAACAGCCGGGATTCGATAATAAATTTCGTGAAATTATGTATGAAAGCATGTTTGAGTTTCGTTTAATTGCTGCAAAACGTGCACAGCAATTGCCAATCTCCACGCAGAGTTGTCGTTCCATGCTGTCACATACAACCTCTGCCATCACAAGAAAATCCTACCAGATTCGGTAGGATGTTATTTTTTATATTCTTTTTTAAATATACTATTAAGAAAAGGAGTATCATTTTCTTTTATATTTTGAAAATAGTGTATAAGTTTAGGTTCATAATAAAGAAATAAATTACTTGAATTAAAAAAGTGAAAATTACTGTTTACAAATTTAAAAATAACCGTTGATACTGTTAGACGCCCTTATTGTACCACGTGGCACGGCTAGTATGACTTAGTTGGTTATAACGGCAGGGATTTTAGATCATTATATATATGAGTCTTATTTTCCGGTTAAACATAAAACTCTTGTTTCCACAAAGAAAACAATTCTCCGGTACATTCTTTTCGGTGTATATGCATTGTTATATATGCCGTTGACGCAATTATTGTATCATAGGGCTCAGCTATCATCACGTGGTTGTGTATGACGGCAGGGATTTGATCCAGCTATGCTGGTTCCAGTCAAATCTCTGCGCGGAGGTTCAGCAATTGCATGAAATTGTATTTACCCGGGATTCGATAATAAATCTTGTGACAACATATATTACAAATTATGTGTTCGTTTCGTTTTATGGCTACGCTGTACCATACTTCGGTCCATGTGAATTACCGAGTCGCTGATGTAGATTTACCAAAATAGTTTTAATACTTATGTAACATATTTATAGTAACACAATTGACTCGAATGCATGTGATTATCGGTCAAAGCAAGGTGATTATCACGTTTGGCCCTGCAGGGCCAAATGTTAGTTAAGAAATAATATGTTTCTATCATGGTGTGTTGTCGAATAACCCACAGTAAGGAGAACAGATGCGTAGGAATTAAATCACGAGTGAATTGAGAGTAAATTGACGATTGGTCCCTCTCCTTATACCCTCCCGTTTGATAATCACATCTCGTTCATTGATGGCAGCTGTTATCAAAGCAATGGCTTATAATGGAAACCAAAACTGCGACTTTGTACATGTACTTATAACATTTTTTACAAGTTTCTTTGCATTAAAATAGATTATTCGAATATGAATTTTTGATTCGAATATTCGGCCGAATTTCGAATATTCGAATCTTCGGTCCCATCCGTAATATTTATCGAAATCTTACCGTAGCAAACAATGATTATAAGTAGTATAATAATGGACAATAGGTAGACGGCTTTCCTCATGTTGTAGGTTCGCATGATAGTCGATTTCATCTAAAGAAGCTGGAAAACAATCTTTTCGGAGTAAGAACGTATATAGATTCAATTTTGTTTACACCAACAATTACCGAAATCTATTGTCGGTTTCAACAATTACCGAAATCACATGTTGTACTGTCCGTTTTTACAGGGTTGCGAATACAACGTGTGTCTAGGATCTTAATACAGACATACGAAAAGATCACGTGTATTTTTTATGAAATATACAGTATTTGTTCTTTGCCGGTTGTTCATTTACATTATACGCGTAATGCCACAAAAACAATAAAGCGAACTTTTAATATAAGTTTCATATAAATCCAGTTTAACAACAATATAATATTGCACGGAACTTTCTTTTCAGTTTGCACAGAGATGTTTTGTTGGTCAATTTTTCGCAAAACGCTTTGTTCATTGAAGACAAATTACAGAGCTCTGTTCAAACAAGACGAGGTTAAAGTTTAACATACTTATTTTCAATGTTTCGACTGTATGTTTATTTATCAATTATATTGCCTTATATGGTTTAGGTTTATTTACGGAATACCGTTAGTGCCACCGTGGTTACACATTAAAATCAAGAGGGCGATAATGCGAGAACGCGAGAGTACGATGACGACAGTGCGACAATACGATGGCGAGAATGCGAGAACGCGATGGCGAGAATGCGAGAACGCGATAATACGATGCCGAGAATGCGACAATACGATGACGACATTGCGACAATACGATGGCGAGAATGCGAGAACGCGATGGCGAGAACGCGAGAGTACGATGACGAGAATGCGACAATACGATGACGACAGTTCGACAATACGATGGCGAGCATGCGTGAACGCGATGGCGAGAATGCGAGAACGCGAGAGTACGATGACGAGAATGCGACAAAACGATGACGACAGTGCGACAATACGATTGCGAGAATGCGAGAACGCGATTGCGAGTTTGCGATGATACGATGGCGACAGTACGATATGACTATCGCATTTTCGCCATCGTACTATCGCACTGTCGCCATCGTATTGTCACACTGTCGCATTTTCGTCATCGTACTATCGCGTTCTCGCATTCTCGCCATCGCGTTCTCGCATTCTCGCCATCGTATTGTCGCACTGACGTCATCGTATTGTCGCATTCTCGGCATCGTACTCTCGCGTACTCGCATTCTCGCCCTCTGGATTTTAATGTGTAACCACGATGACCCTAACGCCATTCCGAATTTATTCAATATGCAATAGGCATACAGTCCATGAGTATACATGCTCAAAACATAGTAACATATATAAAGGCACCAAACGTGATCAGTATTGATTTTTTTTAGTGTTTAAGTAAAGAATCAATACATTAAAAAGATCTAGAAAAATTGGATCACATCATTTCGAATCTATTAAACAATCTTATAACGATAACATAAAAAAGAGGAATCTACAAGAGAGCGAGAAGTCAAGTTTGAGCAATAAATTATACACAATCAATCATAATAATATTTATACAGGTTTCTTTGAATACATTCTCTATGTACACACATGGCTTAGTTTATGTTGCTAATTGTATTATCAGATTGCATCAATGCAATAAATTTTATCATGTTTGGTCTTTTCAAACAGTATGTATGTGTATACATTTTTTTAATATCATCATAACGAACATAAAATTATAACAAATATTTAAACGAAATAGTATTTAATTAATGTTTAAGTAAAGCTACAGATAAATAAATATAAACACAACATGTATAATATGCGCAAAGTTCGACTTACCATGAATATATCCCGCGTATCAACCACTAGTGCAATGAATGCTCGAATGTAACATTCCGATTGTTATTAAACACATGGTTAAACTTCCAACGAGTCAATTCAAGCGTTTCAGTTGTAGGCATTATATTTAATCGTGGGATTAATTTAAGGGGTGTTGCTGCNAAATTTTTTTTTATGAATACACAATACCAAGCCTGGTTTACCAGCATCAACGAGGAAATGTTTGTACTTTGAAATGTTCTTGTTTTGTCCAGCACAGTTGTCGAAGTGGAAAACTGTCTCTTCCTCCCCTAGGCCATAGTGGTGAAGGTAGTGGTGCACATAGCTTACAACAGTGTCCGCGCCTTTCCCGGGTGATTCGCCCTCATTGGCCAAATAAAACACATGTTTTCCTGCAAAAGAACAATAACTGAAAATAAAAGCAAACTGTCTATAATTGTGATTTGATACAGAAATATGTATTTCATGTTTCACCTAAAATAATGACACCAAGGACATTTGTGTATATTTTAGAACAATATGGGACATGATTCTGTTTTAATGGGTACATACACTAAAACAGACGTTTACTATTTATGTGTAATTGGGGATGACACTCACAACAGGCTTACACTCAATTTGCCTTTCAGATTGTATCTTAACAACACACGTATTAGCAGTAACTAATCTAAATTAATTCACACCTACCTGTACCTTCACAGCAAACACCAAAGACTTCACATTTTTTCGCAGTCTTGAAGTAGATTGGTCCAACCTAAGATATATTTCAGTTTTTAAAACAATTGTCAAGATTGAAACGATAAATATTTTTCACTTTACTTCATAGTAATATGTGTCGTGTTCTGAGAAAACTGGGCAAAATGCATGTGCGTAAAGTGTCGTCCCAGATTAGCCTGTGCAGGCCACACAGGCTAATCAGGGACGACAATATCCGCTTTTATGGGATTTTTCGTTTAAATGATGTCTCTTCTTAGCAAAAATCCAGTTTAGGCGGAAAGTGTCGTCCCTAATTAGCCTGTGCGGACTGCACAGGCAAATCTGGGACGACACTTTATGCACATGCATTTTGCCCAGTTTTCTCAGAACACGACATATATGACAAAATAATGCAATAAATCAGAATAATTAAGTGTCTTCAGGAGTTTCGTAAAGAATTTCATTTATATTAAAAGCTTTTCTATTGCATTTAAAAACCTATGTGAAATTTTAATTAAATTTATGATGTTTTTTCTCAATCAGTGTCAGTTATTGTACCTCCTGACTGTGGTGTGGGTAATGGACCTGCTGTGCATAATCCCATGAATAGTGGTTCTTAATGTGTGTCGAGCATGCAGGAGCACCTGAAATATATTGTAATTTTTGTTAAAGCAACTTTCAATATGAAACACTCATACATTTTCTAAATAAAATCAGCATATATCTGCATTATAAATAAACAGGTTCACTATTTGTAAGTTAAATTAAATTTTTTATCAATGTAGTGCTTCTGTTTTGATAATATACATCCCGACAGTATTGTTATTGTGTGCATTATGTTTTTAATTTTAGTAGTAAATGTGATTATTGCAACCATACTCATACAATTTTCATACAAAAATACACCTTCAAATGTAGTGTTCTCCGAACAGACATGCTTAGAGTCTATGCATTGTTGACGGTAAAAATCCCTTTAAAGTTTAGCAAGGGACACATGCTCATTATATGCAGCCAACAGCACAGACTTTTCCTCTTCATCCATGGAACCGCTGCAAAGCAGTTTGTGAGTGAACTGTTGGCACTTTTGGCATAGATCCGTCATTGGTTTTGACAACACAATATGTGGACACAGTTCATGCTAAAGGCGAGTAAATGTTGATAAGCTAACATTCCTTAATCCTGATTCTGTGGCTGTTTTCTGGTATAGACTATGAATATCAGCCATGCATTTATCAGATGGTAAGAGAAGAACACCAAACTTCCGAAAATTTGGCAATCTGCCTGGCAGTGGAAAAGCATTGTCAGATGCATATTTACAAAGGAATTTCTTAATATGCTCCTTGTCAGAATAACTCAGACTGTTTGCTGGCTGTTTGCCTTTGAGACCATGGACTCTTGGTGTTAAACCAAATTGAACTGAGTTTTTCTTTATCAATGTCATGAAGAAAACAAAAAGTCTGTCTACAAATCCGAACATCATGAAAATGAAACTGCTGGCGGTTTCGTTCTCGTTCTTTCCTTTGTGCTTCAAAGCATTTGTCAGAGGCCCCTGTTGTCTGTGCTTAATCAAGTGGGCTTTTATAACTAAATCCAATTCACCACGAGTAAGTTCATGGCAGAATTGTCTAAAAGAGATTGCTTGTTGAAATTCAATGACATCGCTGCACGGTTTGTTATGACAATGACGAACAGCCACATGTTAGAATTTTGAATTTGTTTTGCTTTTCTTGTTCCTTTAAATCAAACAAGGAGTTCTCAATAGGGACAGACACTCCATCCGTCTCATTTTGCACAGATAATTCTGTTTCTGAACAGTCTGACTCATAGTTAATGTCTTCATCAGAATCTGAAGTGGGCACATTTTCATTAAGTTCTAATACATCACTTATANCGGTCAATCTCGACTATGCATGGCCCCATTACCAACCCTTGGGCACACCCAGGTCAAACGTTCGGTGTGGGGATACGCGTCGGCCTCTGCCGCGCCATTTCTAGTTACTCCATGTTTTCGGACACTCTTTAGTTTTCGGACACCCCTTTTTTTAGCAAAAATAATTATTTTTCGTGACGCTTAATTTTTGGACATACAGGTTTTTACGTCCATAATTAATGACTCTGAGTTTTCGGACAGTATATTTAACAGCGCTATTTTACCAAATTCCAGTCCTGTTTTGCTTATCTGATGACACTTCGATCATAGGGTTTTATAACCGGATTAACGTCATAAAACCTTGCAGGTGCATGCCTGAGGGCAATGGACCATTACATTTGTGTTATTGGGTAAATAACCTTGTAAACAGTTATTAAACAATGGTTTTGCCCAAAAATCAGATTAAAGAAATCAGTAATTAAATGTTAAAAGCCATAATGGAACAACGGAATAATGTGAATGAATGTCAATTATGATAATCTTAAACATATTTCTTTTGAAAATTAGCGTATGACAATTACCGGGGGTAATCCACCGAATCCAACAAATATCCTTTATATGTATACTAACATTTTTAGATGGTTACTCAATATCTAGTGATGAATATACCTCCACTTTTACTTCCACAATCCAAAGTGCCAATCAGGCTCGAACTTGGTGTGGCCAGTCACCATCATGGAGTATCTCATTCGAGTGTGCAGCCCTAATTGAAAATGGAAAGAATATTAACTTATCATCTTCACAATCTGTAAAAAAAACTAATAAAACTTAAACACAAATTTAATGTCTTTATTAACCCCTTTTCATTTGTTAACAAAGCAAAAAGCATTCCCAACCATTTTTTTATATCAAAGATTCCATTTATATGAAATCTATTTTAACATTATCATATGTAAATATGGATTGAGTTTTATTTTGTGTTCATAATATTATCCTTTTAGATGCAAAAATTGTACCTAGTTTTCATTCAATAACATTGTATGCACAATTAAAAGTTCTTACCAACAATAACTCTCCACAATGCATACCAAAGTACACAGTTGTTCTTGTTTTGTCCAGCACAGTTGTCGAAGTGGAAAACTGCCTCTTCCTCCCCTAGGCCATAGTGGTGAAGGTAGTGGTGCACAAAGCTTACTACAGTGTTCGCGCCTTTCCCGGGTGATTCACCCTCATTGGCCAAATAAAACACCTGTTTTCCTGCAAAAGAACAAGAACTGAAAATAAGATCAAACTGACTATAATTGTGATTTGATACAGAAATATGTATTACATGTTTCACCTCAAATAATGACACCAAGGACATTTTTGTATATTTTAGAACAATATTGAACATGATTCTGTTTTAAATGGTAGATACACTAAAACTGTTGTTTAATATTTATGTGTAATTGGGGATGACACTCAGAACAGGCTTACACTCAATTTGCCTTTCAGATTGTATCTTAGCAACACAAGTATTAGCAGTAACTGATCTAAATTAATTAACACACCTACCTGTACCTTCACAGCAAACACCAAAGACTTCACATTTTTTGCAGTCTTGAAGTAGATTGGTCCAACCTAAGATATATTTAAGTTTTTGAAAAAATTGTCAAGATTGAAAAGATAAATATTTTTCACTATACTTCATAGAAATATTTGCTGTGTTCTGAGAAAACTGGGCAAAATGCCTGTGCGTAAAGTGTCGTCCCAGATTTGCCTGTGAAGGCCACACAGGCTAATCAGCGACGACAATTTCCGCTTTTATGGATTTTTTTTGTTTAAATGATGTCTCTTCTTAGCAAAAATCCAGTTAAGGCAGAGAGTGTCGTCCCTGATTAGCCTGTGCAGACTGTACAGGCAAATCTGGGACGACACTTTACGCACATGCATTTTTGCCCAGTTTTCTCAGAACACGACACATATGACAAAATAATGCAATAAATCAGAATAATTAAGTGTCTTCAGGAGTTTCGTTAAGAATTTCATTTATATTTTAAGCTTTTCAATTGCATTTAAAAACCTTTTAATTAAATTTATGATGTTTTTTCTCTATCAATGTCAGTTATTGTACCTCCTGACTGTGGTGTGGGTAATGGACCTGCTGTGCATAATCCCATGAATAGTGNGGCGCCGAACTGTGGAGCGAGAGCTCAAGAACAGAGGCCTCACTTTGCAGACAGCACCCGCAACAGCAGCTGACAGACCAAAGTGGAGCTCCCTTGCCGTCGCCTCAAGCACCAGACGGCGCAGAGAGGATTGAGTGAGTGAGTGAGTACGGGGGGATGCATTATACTCTAAATATTTATAATGTTGGTGACAGGGGTTTAAATTAATGCATTATCTCACGGTTCCGATTTTTCACTCCAAATTAATAACAATGAATTGATCAATATAATATTTATAAGAACGGGTTCAAGTTGAACAACATGGATACTCATTCAATTTGGGGTGTATCAATAGTGTGAAACGTAAGGATATCATTATTATTTTATTGACTTTTGGAATCAGAACATGTTTTTTTAATAATACTATTAGTAAAATAAAGAAGAGAAACTCCAGTTGCTCCAGCAGTATTGCATTCCTATTATACACACGTTCGTGGCCCTTTATTTATGGTAAGTGACCAATTGCCAAAACAGTAAAACTTATTATACAGTACATATTGTGTGAATCGCGGGCAATTTAATCATGTCCCAGTCTATTCTTTGGTACGTGTGTTGATGATTCGTTTTGCAATTAAACAAAAATGGAGAAAGCTCATCAAACTCCTTAGAAAATAAGCAGTATAAGAACAAATCAAATACTCCTGATTGATATGTCTCATCACCGGTTTTGATGACAGGCAGTACACATTCTTAACGCATGAACATTTCCTATCCAATCAATGGGCTTTGAAATGATGTATTACTAAATGTGCCGCCAATCAGTGCTCAGCGTAACGCGTCATCCGCTTGCACCTGTATATAAAAAGCGAAATATAATCGAATATCCGCAGTCAAACACGAGAGATCAGACTATATACTCCTTACTATGATTAGAGGACTTCTCGTTGTCGGCTTCCTACTGGGCGGCGAAGTGTTCTGTGAAGATCCTGCGTGTGTAAACCGGTTTGAATACGAGTATGATGTTCTTGGAAAACTGCTGTATCTTGAACAGTTTAAAGCCGACGCTACCGCAAGGATTGTTGCTTTGGAAAAGCTATCGCAAGGTACATTTTTAGTTTTATTAAAGAAACTGCTACTTATTGTTCTGTGTCGCTAATTCTACTTAGCTTAAGTTTGAAAGCTAACGTTTGAATTCTGTTAAATGTCGTTGTCGTGCGGATAATGATTTTAATATTGAAAATTCATCACGAATGCTGACAGTTAAAGGGTAGTTTTGAAACAGTTATACTAGATTAATTGCACTGACGAACAACTCATAACGAACTTCAAAAGCACCTCAACATAACTATTACAGCAACTGATTTATTTCATTATTATACAATTGACGTCCATGTCATACAAAAGAGCATTTTAAATAAACACTAATCAATGAGATATCCTGCCGGTTTATAACTTTCAAAAAAAATGAACGCAATTCTTCTACTAAATATTGCCATGAACAATATACAAACATTCATATTTTGTTTTATTTTGTACATTGAATTAATGACACTATTACACATGAGCTTACCTTTATTTAACATTATTAATTAGTTTTCACATCAAAAATATATGTCATTCACTGATGTCCAATTGAACGCAACAATCGCAATTAATGTATTCATACAGATTAAAAAATGAATGTTCGAACTTTTAATAGAACACGAACTTTTGTTTTATTTATACAATACATCTTTTCATGTGTGACATGCTAAGAAATGTTAAATGTAATTTTGCAAGTGTTTTCACTGTCAGTGTTCTATATCAGTACTAACACTAAATCAATTATAATACTATAATGTTCAGGTTCACCAACGTCCCCTTCGCTGACACAACGTATTTCGTCAACGTACGTTCACTGGGGCATGAAAACGTGTCCGAACGTGACGGCTACGACGATGGTTTATAGCGGACAAGCAGCCGGTGGACATCATACCCATTCTGGCTCTGGTGAATACATTTGCTTGCCAACCGATCCAGAGTTTGACCAATACAACGGTGTTGCCGATACGTTGAGATCGTTGATCTATGGAGCCGAGTATGAAACAAGCGCAGCTCCGGCTTTAAGCGATCTCAACCAGAATAACGTACCGTGCTCTGTTTGTCTTTCTCGCGGGAAAACAACTCTGATGATACCTGGTCGTACATCGTGCTACAGCGGCTGGACCAAAGAGTACCAAGGACACCTGATGGGGGAGTATTATGGGTACCAAGGGAAAGGATATGTCTGCATGGATAAAAACGCCGAGCCTTTGCATTCCAGCTTTGCAAACCTTGAAGGGGCCTTGTTTTACATGGTGGAAGGTAGATGCGGCACCCTGAAATGCCCTCCGTACGTAGACGGAAGAGAAATTGCGTGCGTCGTCTGTTCCATCAGTACATAAACATGTTATAACGTAACAGCTTATAGGGTTTTTAACATCTTTAAAATGCTTTAAATCAAAATTAGTTTAAATATGTTTTTTTTCTGAGTCTAACGTTTTTATAAAATACATAGTCCCATATAAAATGTTATTATTAGTCATTTTTATTTAAGGTATGAATCTGTTACATCTGTACTCTTATATGTTAAGAACAATTATAACTTTGCACTAGCTCACAGCAAGCTATATTGCTTTCACCAAATAGTGCGGCAGGCAGACACTAATGTTGTATATGGTTGTTTGTTTTATGTATTCAAGTTCAAGTTAAAAAGTATTTATCTTGATATGTAGGCATAGTTTGTTCAATAATTCATAGTCTTTAATGTTATTTGTATCGCTTGTTAATATTTAAGTAGTGCTTGCTTTGCTTGTATTGACTTTGGACTACTGAAATTATTATAAAAATAAGTATATCAATTACACATATAAAACACGTATGCTAAGCATGCAAATGAGATTTCGTGTCATCGAGAATGTCAAAGAAGAGCAACATCAACTGCGGTAATGGTCATTATAAAAACCTTTATTTTTGTTAACAATCTCCTCAGAAAAAACATGCATGAATACTTCGTTGTGAGAAGTGTGAGTTAATTGCTAAAAAACTTGCGTCATACCAGCGTGTTTAAAGTTATCATCTGATGATGTCTTAACGTTTGTTCCGCATTTTGCATATTTTAAACATTGTATATACTATCTACCTGCAAACATTTGTCTCAATCAATTACGGATTTCGAACACTCACTTAACTTTGTTAAGAAATTAAGAGCCTTCTCTTACACATTCTCAAAAAAATATTATATAAGTAAAACCCCATAAACAAAATTGTTGTTATTTTGACGCAAGTGTATTTAGTATAGCTTGATTGTTATTTTGACGATAAGCTTTATATGCTTAAGTCACAAATAATTATGTTCTGATATGTTCTATAAAATAAACATTAAACAGTTTCGTTTAAAATAGTGTACCGTTACATAAACGTGTATATACTATCACAGGCCCCTTTGGTAATGAAAGTTCACGTTGTTCCCACCATGCAATATTTGTTTTTCTTCCCGGAGCATGCCATTACAGCAGACAACAAGGCTGCCCTTTTGCATGTTTAAATTAGGTTGGGCTAAAATGTCAATATGAAATGATGCAGATAAAGCTAATGAAGAAAATATTTTCCTGTTTCGTATTATGGCGTTGTTTTGATAGTTATTCAAGTGTCTACGTAAAAGGCAAACCAATAGAGGAAGAAGGAAACGAACTAAACAGCCATTAATGATGTTTAAAATTACAGTGTAGTATAAATGAATTTTTGACCACATAGGCAATTAAAACACGCTCACAAATTTAAAAGCATTTCATTTTTACAAGACATCAACAATGGAATTGTGAATGAAAACTTCCTTGAATACATTAATGTTTTAGGGCAATACACAAAGTACACACATTTTATACTGTTATTTATGTATTTGTTATAACATTTCAATATCATTTGAATTTGAAAAAAAACAACAATATCTTTGTTTATTTGGCTGTTAACTATGTGAAATAGTAACATGGTATTTGTAGAACTGTGAAGTTGAATAGGTTGCAAGAACAATTAAACATTAGAATAATGTAGGCATTGCAAAGATTTGTATTGTGAATAAACATTAAGGATAGTAAATCTGTTCAAATCAGATGTTTTGAGACTGCTTTGGGCTGTGTATGGGAGACTACTGAATAGAAGTTTGTATACTTTTTTAAATATTTAGACAGTTCAATTAATAAAAATATCACCTGACTTAAACTGAAATGACACATCTGCTTTTTAGTCAAGTTTAGATGGATTATACAAGCATGAACAAAGTTATTATTAGATTATAACAATTTAAACAGTTTATTCAATTCTCTAAACATCTGATTCAGACGAGTTTTAAAGTATCCAGCAATTTAAAAAAACGTGGATTGAAACAGAATTAAAAAAAAAACACAAACTATTTACGCTCCAATACTATGAGGATGCATACGTATGGAAAACGCTTAAATAAGAAGGTAAATATTTACTTTGTAATGCATTATGAAGAAGTGAAACTCCAGAAGCTGCAGCAGTATTGCAGTTTTATGATACACACCTTTGTGGTCCTTTATTTATGGCAAGGAACCAATTGCCAAAACGGTACAGTACGGCACAAAACGAAACAACATATACACATAGTAGAATAAAGCTGGGGTCACCGCCTTGGAACGGTCAATGCTAAGCATTGGGGGTTTAAACCAGTTAAAGAGCGCTCAACCTCACACTTCGCTCAGCAATACGCATGATACATATAAATGTAAATAAAATTAAACCTCATAGCATTGCAACTCAAATTAAACAGTAATAAAAGGGAATTAAAACGCATTAAATTTAATTATTATTTAATTACTCAATGGTTGGAAGGAGACCAGAGCAACAGATTTGTGTTTTTAAGTACATCAGTATCATATCCCTTTGATAAAGAGGAGCTTATTAAATTAAAAAGTGTATTACTAGCATTTGCTTTAAGATATTTACATTGGCGAACACGCTTCAAAACATCTCCATAAAATGATGGTTGTGAATTTCCATAAGTTAAATGCCATTTTAAAGAAACATTATTTTTCGAAATTAAATCACTATATTAAGAGTGAAATTTAGCGAATTAACGCCGAAGGTTATGATACCAAAATCATTATCATATAATCGGTTGAAGTTACACAGAGTACACACACGCCGGCCGATGGAAATGCATATTTATGAAACGGCTTCTTTTCAAATGGTAATATATAGTTACAGTAACTGTATTTTTAAAGGGACTTGTTCGCGTTTTAGTATAAAAAAAACGATTGCCCAATTAATTGTCATAGATTCAAACAGGAATGTGTATATCATATTCAGACAATTAAAATAACACTCCTGACAAGGAACACTTTTAAAATATTGGTTCATAAATCTAAAATTGATTGTCTTTAAAAATCTGAACAAAAATAAAACGTTTGTAACGCTTTTCCTCGATAATTTGGAAAATAAGTTTAGAAGAAACATAGCGTTTATAATTCACTACTCAGTATGATAGTTGTCGTGGCGGATTGGTTGCACCCTGTCACTTGCTTCCAGAGGACCCTGGTGCGAGTCCCGGGGGAGGCAATATTTGTATGCAACCTTTTCTCTTGCTGTTGTGTTGTCATTAGTTAAAACTATTCAAAACAGTATATATTTATTAGTTAACATATTGAAAGGCATTTTCAAAAATACGAACATCTTTAAACAATGCCCTTTTAATGTAAGACGATAGATAACCAGTTTTTTTTTTAATCAATCTCTTTCGTATAAATTCTGTAAATAATACATAAGCAAGATTTACACATCTTTCCAAATCATTCGTGGATAACATGATCTTGGAAGTTAGACATATTTGTTTTAAAGGCTAAAAGCTGTGGGGTTGTTTATTTAATCCATCACAATCCTAATTGATATCATTGAGATGAATTATGCAATTATTTTAGAACATTTGGTGCCATAAGTGTACCAGGACAAATTCAATTTACTTCATTAGTACCATTTTGTAAACATATAACAGATGAAAAAAACACACACATCAATTACTTATTGCAAACACAGCACCATACATAAATACATAATATTGGTTATAGCTTATCTAATTTAATTCTAAAATGAGAAATACTTGAACCAATCACAATAGCCGTTTTTTTTGTATCCTATTGGCGTATTAGTTCTAGATATATAGCTAAATAGAACGAAATAATGAATCATTTAACGATAAATCGAAAACTCATCAAACATGTTAACGTCAATGAAAGATAATTACAGCAATACAATAGTTTGGTAATATTTCTCATTGAAGTTATTAAACTACGCAAATAAACGTCTTCTTATACATGTTAGATTTTTTATATTAGTATTTCATTAAACATTGGTTGCAAAACACGTTTTTTTGAAAATTACAAATTTTGTAAAAAGCTACATACAATTTAGATTTCGATCCGAAAGTGAATCACGGCCAATTTACTAAAATCCAAGTAAAAGCTTTTGTTCGCCTTTAAATGAATCATCGCACCATTGTAAAATTCACACTTATGGAATTAGATCATCACATTCTATAGAAAAAAAGCAATATCAGATCAAATCAAGAAATCTTTTTCAACTATTTACCATCTCATGTTTGCCACGACATTCAATAGGAAATAACTCATGCATTTTGCAATAACTACCAATAGGCCGTTTTAAATGGTGGATATGTTTGACCAATCCGTGCATAGTAACGTGTCATCCGCGTGAACCCGTATATAAACATCCATAACCTAACGACAACCTAGCAGTCAAACACAAGTAACTAGCCTGTATAATACTTAACATGATTCGAGGACTTTCTGTTGTGGGCTTCCTGCTGGGCGGCTTTGTGCTGAAATCGCGCGTATAAATTATACACCAAACCGGTTTGAAAAGGAGCATACTGTTCTCATAGCCAACGCTACCGCAAGGCTTGCTGCTTTGGAAAGACAATAACAANGAGATAGATAGACTTTTAATATTGTTCGATTGATGTTACGTCATATTGATCTCGTTTTATTTGCGCTTATACCCGATACCTTCTATTGGTCCGAATGGATGTTTCCAATCTTTGCTTATTTATAGATCTTTGCTTTAATAAATTTAAGTAATGCGCATGCGTAGGGCTGAAAAGGCGGAGTTATTTTCGCGAGAGACAGCTCGCGATAATAACTCCGCCTTAAATCCCTACGCATGCGCAGTACTAGTAAAATCTCAAATTCTAAACTCCGCCTTTTAACCAGTACGCATGCACAGAGTGCTAGCATCTCTATTCAGCCATAACAATCCCAAATAATCCGTTTTCAACCCAATAAATCCCTAAAAAAAACCTAGACGGGATTGCTAGAGATTAACCCCTAAAAAACGGATTGTTAGAGATTAATCTCCAAAAATACTCATCCCTAAGCAACCCCTTATTTGCGGAACAAACTCCCTAACCCCACTGTACTAGAACACCAAAAGGTTGTAACTATACCAGTCGAGCCTTTAATAATAACATTAATTATTCCATTCATATTACATATCATATCTGGTATGTAATAAAGTGTTTATTCTTAAAATAATGTTAAGACGGGCGTGTCCCGTTTTATCTGTTTGCCTTTAGGACATGAGCACCAAATTATATCATTTGATATATTTATGGAAGATTGTTTACAGCAGTATTTGATGTTATGATTGAACCTCCCAAGATTAACAGGCAACCAACTTTATACTGAACCTGATCAACCTATAATGATTGTGGTTACACAATCGTACACCACCGTATTGCATTTTATTATATAAAGCAGGCTATATTTTATGAGAAGTTATATTTCACTCAGACAGCTGGAAGGAGTGAACATGTTTCTTCAAAAAAGGGACGTTTCCTACGGAGGTCCCATCAATATTTGTTCAATGATATTGTTGTGATTATTTGAATATTTTATGAACTTGAAAGTTCCCGTATGTGCCTTGTTGATAAGAATATGTATAGGAGTTGGAAAACGTCGTGTTAAATAGCAGAATAAATTCCAATGTACAGTTCTTCGTGCGTCTGAATTGATTTTTAGCATATATGGTAAATATATTATGTTTTGATTATTCCATACTTTTTTCAAATGATGTATATAAAAGAAATGGAAAGCAATACACAATCATTCTTTGTTCATGGTGTGGTTTATCATTTAAAATATTTATGTGGTCTTCCAAAGTGTCGTAACACAATCACAATGTATCACATCATATAGTTTTTAGCAGTTATCACCAGGCATCCAACTAACAAATCATTAATTCGGTTTTGCAAGCTTAACTCACGCTCATAAACGACACTTGTCCCCGGTATGCGCAAAGCAGTTCACATTATCTAAGCGATGAGTGGGTATTCTTCTCTGTGTCGCCGAAGAAATAATCTTGAAAAGTCCTTGATAGTTTACACTTGCATGTGCAGTACATTATTGGTTTTCCTTCACCGAACAATGCGATGCGAAATATATTGATGTTCAGATGCACGACTATTACAGATCGGCGATGTTATTAGAAAAATAGGTCTATAACAGATTTATTTAATTAAGATGTTTTCTTGTTCTTCCTGTATAAACACTATACAAAAGTGGATATAACAAAAAATCTGCAAATGTACATAATATTGTTTATGCTTGAACAAATACAACATAATCATGTACGCACCTAAAACTGTTGCAGTACTGATTTTGAGCTGAAATGTATAAATAGATTATTGAAAGTATCTGTTCGTCAATTATTTTGAAAAAACGACAGATTTAGTCGACATAAGAAACCTAATATTTTAAGCTAGATATTTGTGTAATCTTCTAGCAAACAAAGTAGCAGATTTTAATATGCCTAGTGCGATTTAAAATGTGTTTTAGTTACATGAATGTAACATGATAGGCGCCGGTTAGAGCCCCGTATTGTTAAGCTGCGTAGTGACGAAATGCTTCTTTGTTCGTGTCTTCAAATTATATTTTTCTTCCCGTCGAATACTAGCAAAACATGTTTGTTTTGTATCTGAATGACAGAAACCTTATATCCAGATACAATCTCATTTATGATAATATCTTCCGTTTAATAATTATCTTGATTCTGACAGCCCTCATTGTGTCTACATCTCAAAATATGGGGAAGAAGGAAATATCTAATCAAGTAATATAACAACACCAACAATATTAAAGAAAACAATTGTCATACATAATGTTAACTTGTTTAAGTAGTCAACGTTTTAATTGTAGTGCAAAATACTTTCTGAACAAAATCATTCAAGCGGGACTACGCGGAAATATTCACATGCTAAACCTATACAGATACTACATGAACATCTTCATCAAATATGAAGCATTGGTTCGATAGATCTCTTGCGGACACGAAACTTCATTGTAATAGTTCATAGTTTAAACGACAATAACTCCCTATTATAAGCGCATTGGTAAGGAACACACTGGCAGTATGCATATGTGCACTCTATTTAGTTTAAACCTATTTATTTAAGCTCGATTGAATAGAAAGCCGTAGGCTTATATAAACGCTCTCGAGTCCGTTTCCTGGGACTATTACCAGTACTTGGTGTCTTTGGGGGAGATCAAAGGAACGCTCCCAGTGGGGTTCGAACCCATGACCTCCCAATCGCTAGGCGGACACCATATCCACTACGCCACTCTATTTGCAACACTCATGTTGAACTAAGTAATCAACGGACAATGCCTTTCGGAAAAAGCATTGGGCCCGGACAACTTGACAATATGTGCATATCCTACCTTTGGGTATGCTGAATATAAAGTTTCATCAAATATATATAATAAATGTTCGAGATCTTGCACGGAATAAAACTTTTATAACGGAGAATAATTCCATGCAAAAATCCAAAGAGTGAAACGACCTGATAATATTCGTATGTCAACCTTACCAGAACAAGTCATTGCTTATTCCAATTATTAGTTCCTAAGATCTCGCGCGGAAACGAAAAGTGCATTAAAAAAATGTCATACTATTACTATTTATGGAAATAATTTCCAGAACAATCCTTGGAGACGAACGACCTGACAACATGCGCAAGTGTACCCTATTGGGATGCTTCATATAACGTTCCCTTCGGCTCATTGGTATCCGCGATCTCGCGCGAAAACTACATATTATTCCATGAAGAATCATTGGAGCGAATTCCACTATCACTGTGGATATTTTCACCCTTTAAGGATGCTTAATATAAAGTTTCAGTATAAGCATTTAATTAGTTCCTGAAATCATGCGCGTTAACCAAACATTCATTATAAAATGTTTTATAACTAGTCAAGTTAATCAATTAAATATAGTGGGAGCGGACTTGCTGAACAATCTACTAATTTGCAACATTTAGGGTTGCTATATATATAACGTTTTATCAAATTTAGACCATGATTCAGTGATATTTTCGTTTGGAAATGAGGTACGTGGCGTACAAACAAACGAACAAACAGACGGAAATATTTAGAGTAGGACGGCAACGATAATCGAGGAAATTCATTTTAAACTGATTTCCATCGAAATGAGAATTCGGATAAAAGAATTGAAGTTTCGACTGTTGGCCTCATCCCCATTTGGAGAGCGTACACAATATACACTTTAAATATGAAAGGATTTTTCTTAAATCGAGGTAGATATGTATATTACATAGACAACATAGCCCTATTAGAACAAACAAAAAAAATCCATTTGAAAATGTTTAAATCACAATGTTGCACGACATGCAATAGGAAACGCGCATTTGCCAAAAGAACCAATAGGCTTTTAACTTATGTAAATCTTCCACCAATCTGTGCGAAGCCACGTGTCATCTGTGTGTACCCCTATATAAAAGTCGAAAACCTAACGAAAACTAATCAGTCAAACACGAGAGATCAGCCTAAATAATCCTTAACATGATTCGAGGACTTCTTGTGGTGGGCTACCTTCTGGGCGGCGAAGTATTCTGTGAAGATAAATTATGTACCAAACCGGTTTGAATACGAGCATAGTGTTCATGTGAAACTGATTTATCTGGAAACTGTTAATGCCGACGCTACCTCAAGGATTTCTGCTTTGGAAAAACAATTGCAAGGTACTTTTTAGTTTCATAAAAAGGAACTGCTACTTATTGTTCTTAGTTTATTGAACTTAAATTTAAATGTTTAAATGCACCTAAATGTCGTTGTCGGCCGAATCATTATTCATATTGAAAATCTTTTGGGATGTTCGACATGTAATTACGAATATGTACAGCTTAAGGGCTGATTTGAAACATTAATACTCGTATCATTTCACAGTCGAACACCTCATAAATGACATCCAAAACACATCAAAATAACTATTACAGCATATAATTTTGTTATTATGAAATTGAAAATCATGTTATACAAAAAAGCTTTTCGAATTATCAATATTTAATGAAATACCCACCTTGTGCAGATCTGAACAATTTAAGCCATAAACGCGGTTCTTCTACTCGATATTGCCATGCACAATATACACATTTTCACAAATTCTAGTTTTTTTAAACATTGTCAATGGATGCGTGACACAATTTGAACCTATATTTTTACATATTTGTGTACTAATTAAGGCGATATTTTCGTAGGTATTCCCTAAAGAACGTAACATTCGTAATTTATATTTGATTTTTTTCATACGAAATGTTAAAAGAGAATTGTTAGAACAATAAAATCTATTCTAAAAATATAGAGATTCATCTATGATATGCTAAATACTTTTGAAGACCCCAATGCCATTGTTTAATTGTAAACACAAAATTATCAGTTTTATTATATTGTGTTTATTATTGTGTGCATTCATGTTCATTGAAATGTAATATATATTTAATTCACAAACAAATATATTATATAAAACTATACTCTCCAGGTGAATCAACGCCTTCTCCGCTGACACCACGAAGTTTGTCAATGTACGTGCACTGGGGCATGAAAACGTGTCCAAACGTGACAGCCACGACGATGGTGTAAAGCGGACAGGCAGCCGGTGGACATTTCCAACACTCAGGTTCTGGTGAATACATTTGCTTGCCAAACGACCCAGAGTATGACAAACACAATCAAATCAATGATACATTTAGATCACTGATGTACGGGCTGAGTACGAAACATACCACAATCCTCCAGCTTTGGGCGATCTTTATAATTAAGTCGTACCGTGCTCGGTTTGTCTTGCTCGTGGCAGGACAACCTTAATGCTACCTGGCCGTACAACGTGTTACAGCGGGTGGACCAAAGAGTACAAGGGATACCTGATGGGGGAGAACTATGCATGGCAAGGGAAAGGATATGTCTGCATGGATAAAAACGCCGAAGCGCTGCATCCCAACCTTGTCAACCTGAATGGAGCCCTGTTCTACCTTACCGAAGGTCGGTGTGGTACATTGAAATTGAAGTTGCCTTAAAATATGACAATGATATGGAGTCTACGTTGTTTCGAGTAAATTTCAACAAACTCGTGTTATTCGATTTATTAAAACTGTTTTCATTTTTCGCTAGATCGTAGATTGCAGTTAATCCATATTCACCTTTAGCTATTTGCGCAGTTTATTGTGATTTAATCTTGTTTTTAAGCTTTCAATATTTTATTGGAATATATACATTTATTATTGAAAAAATAAATACATTTAGACATTTAAGTTGTAAGGTTTTCATGGATATGTTGACAGACGTATGTGCACGGTTTACAAGCAATTATATCTTTCGACTTATTCTAGTCTACAAATAACATGTAACATGTGAAATATGTGTCCTCTGGCTGTCGATTGTCCAAAGATTAGAGGCATTCGTGTGTATCAGTTATTTATGTTTTATATCTTAGCATCATTAAATATACCTAATGGATAATATTTGTATCAAAGATGATCATGCTTATTATTATAGTTCTTCAATTGTATAACATATTCACTTCAAATACTGTAGATCCTACTTTATGAAGGCGTTAAACACTCATTGTATAGTTGATGCTAATAACATAAAACTAATCAGGTTTGGAAAGCAGAAATAATGAAACAATCAGTGTTAATGTGTTTATTTTAAGAACAGATCACCCCATACACATAATCAAATCAGATTCCTGGTAAAACCTATAACAAAACGTTCTTTACTGAAGTTATGTTTATGAATCAATATGTCTAAATAAGGAATGTGATCGAAATGTAGAATTCCAATGAAAAAGAAACTAATTCGTTGTTTTCTGTCTACCTGTAATGTAACGTTTGTTTAATCCAATTAAACGTTTCGACAGTAAGCGGTCAGCTATAATACCAATAATCAACCCAACCACGATAAATGTCAGATAATTTATATCACAAACATATATTGAACATCAAGTTTTATTCATTTGCATATTTCAAAAGTAAACAACCAGCTCGTTTTGTTGATGTAAATTTTGAATCGTTCTATGTAAAACCCACTCATCCAAAGCGAGCATATGTACATTGTATATAAAAGAAAACTCGCCGTTCTGCTGAAGTTACGACCGGACTCGCAACCTTATATGATCCTTAAGATGTTTCGAGGATTTCTCGATGTGGGATTTCTACTGAGAGGCGTATTATAAACGTTTTTCTTAAATATATTGTAAAAGCCTATGATTATGCAATCTTCAACACGTACCTAAGGTTCGAACGCAGATTATTGATATACATATTTGATTCTAGGTTAGGCATCATTTGACTTTTCTAAACCTATCAACCAGGAAGAAAACAAAACCCACTGAGGCTCAATCAACATTATTTGAACACAATTCCTTATGGCATTGATACAAACATTAACAAGCAAAACTGCATAACTGTATCGCACATAATTTAATTAAGTTCGAAGAACAACTGAGAGGTATTCTATAACTATTTAAGGTCTACTGGCAAATTGTGTATGCAAGTGTTAGTTTGTACGATTTTATATCGGCGAAATGCAAAAAAAAAACATGCAACAAGTATGCAATAAAAATAATTGGTACAACAATGAACGGCAAATAAAATATTGCAAGACACTTCATCACGGCCGGGTATCACGGGGGTTACCCCTTTTTGGAGATGCAATAATAAATTGAGCCAATGCTACTTCCAAGGTGGCGCTAAGGACCGGATGTTTTGAAATGTCACGGATAACTTTATCGGGTGAGTAGGTTTTGTATGTTTTTTTTTCAACATGTTTCGCATTATTTTAAAAATCGGGCAATGTACTTCGATTCGGTGAAGATTTGTTTATCCACAAATGTACATAAACTTATAATCACAACCCGTTTGAAAAGGTGAAGACCTTTATAAGTTGTTGCATGGTGAAGTTTTAAAAAGAAAATCGATATATTAGTCCTGTGTGTCAAATATCCACCCAATGAATTCGCTAACGCCATCAAACCATTGCTTTAATCATGTGCAAGTTGTTTCATGCACAAAAACATTGGCTTCTTGAAGATCTAATAGATAATTTAAGAGCAAATGTGTTTCTTTCATACCGATTTACTTCTCCTACTTTCATAAATTTCCCGCGAATAATGTAACAGTGATAATGTATTATATTTATAAAACAAATACTGTAAGCTTTTTAAATGACAAATACCAATATGTGTTAAAGAATCTTTTGAAACAAACTTCTACAACAGTTTCAATTGTTGAAAATAGTGTACCTATAGATAAACGTGTATATGCTTGTATATGCCCCTTTGGTACTGCAAATTCACGTTGTTTCCCACGTGATTTCTGTGTTTTTCTTCCCCGTGAATACCATCACAGCAGACAGCAAGGCTGTGCTTTGCATGTTTAAATTAGATTGGGCCAAAATGTCAACATAGCTATAATGGAGATTCAACGAATGAAGATACTATCTTCCTGTTTCTTAGTTTGGTGATATATAAGAGACAAGCTAGAAAGAAGGAAACACAGTGAACAGCAATTAGAGAATGTTTTATTTACACTGTTATAAAAATTTATATTTAATGCATTTCATCACAACAGAAGCCCTTAAAGCACATTCGAACATTTTCAAAAATGTCATATCATAAATTGCTTGTATAAGTCATCGAAAATACAACATTGGAATAAAAACTTCCTTGAATATATTTATATTTAAAGTCAAGACACAAAGTACACAACGCATTATTGTGTTATTTATTCATGTGTTCTAACAATAAAAGTATAGTTAGATGGAAAAAAAACACAAGACAATAATTATGTATACTTGGAAAAGCTGTTACGAGTATATTACTTTTATGATATACCATCGACAACTTCTAATTTGTATTGCATTTATTTTGGTAAACACAATTACACTAATGATATCAATGAAACTCGACTTCTGTTTTCGATTGAAGTGTTAACATATATTTTGACATCATTAAATATGTAAAACACATACATGACATTTGTAGAAATGTACAGTTGTATGGATTTGAAGTACAATAAAAAAATTATTATTTGCATTGTGGATTAACATAAAGAATCATATATCTGTCAAGATCGATACAGGTGTTTCTTGAGACTTCTTTGTGTTCTATATGGGAGGTAAACGTATGGAAGATTGTACTTACGTTTTTTTAATTTAGAGTCAGCAAATATAATGATAATATCACCTGTTTAATTCTTAACTGAAACATGTGCTTCCTAGTCACATATAACACGGCTGATATTAGTATGAAATAATGTATTATTTGATTTTCAAAATTAAAAGATTCAAATAATTTTTGAAAACGTATAAGGGGGTCAATTGAGTTTTTAAAGTATTTACATTCACAAAAGCATGGAGCGAATAAATACACGAATAACATGTATACTTGTAAACAAAATGCAATANATTATATATATATATATATATACTATGTGAGTAGGTTAAGTGCCGATATAAACGACACGTCCAAATATGTAAAACAAGAATATTCGTGACATTGATGGTTGCTCTTCGATATTGCGCTTTGTCAATGTATGGATTAATTGATAGTAAGAAAACAAGAACATTAGGCAATACATCTATGGAAGATCAATTGACCAGAACAGCATAATATGCGCACTATCATTTGGAATGGAACCATCCTGATATGTAATTCAAATTTGATTTTTAATTTCAAAGATTCTTTACAGCTATACAAATGTTAAATTTAAATGAGGTCAATAACTCACTGAAAGACCATTGGAATGGCACGCCCTTAAAATATATGCTGGTCCATCCTAAAAGGACACTGTTTTAAGTGTCATTAGATGGAGATATTAAGGTTTTGATTTTGTACCAGAAAAAAAGTGCTGAACATGTTCACTCTACTGGCATAATACTTTACTTAACACGTTTTAACACATTCGGATACTAAGTTCATGAGAAATTGAGCAGAAAGGTATTCATACAAACTAACATGTTATTTATCAAAGGGTAATGTCTCGCTAAGGTTATCTCTGGGGCAAATCTAATTGACAATACGTGCTAGTCCGCATTGCTGAATATAAAGGTTCATATATTTCAGGGGATACATATTCGAAACATTGCATGTAATCAAATTATTTAGAAAGGATTATAAGTCCATGAAAAATCATAACAGTAGAACCACCTGATAATATCCGCATGTCCACCTTATCAGAACTTAAATGGAAATGAGTCTCTAAAACCCATTTGCGCAGAACAACGTGACAACATGCGTAAATGTACCTTTCAAGGATGCTTCATATAAAGTTTCCTTTAATTTGGATCATAAGTATCCGATATCTCGAACAAAATGTTATTAAAAGAACAACACAACCATGAACAAATCATTGAAGCGAAATTAACTACAACTATAGATTGGGCCATCCTATAAGGATAATCCGTATTAAGTTTTATCAAAGGCGTAATTAGCTCATGAGATCTTTTGCGGAAACCAAACATTCAATATAAAATGTCTTATTATTAATCAAAGGGCAATAACTCACTAAATTATAATTGGAGTTACACTACTTAACAATATACTACTTTCTACCATTTAGGGATGCTACATATATATAACATGTGTTCGAATTCGGATCATTATTTACGGAGATTTCGAGCAGACATGAGGCGGAAAGAAAGACTGACGCACGGACATGGCGTAGAACGGCAACGATTATCGAATACATTCAATTCGCTCCCCCGTAAACGCATAACCGTCAAAATGAGAATTCAGACGAACAGACATGTTCCCCTTTTTGTAGAGTATACAAATATCACAAAACTTTAAATATAGATAGCATTAGTTATTCCAGAAAAGGAGGAGGTTGCAAATTGTGGTTTGAATTATTTGAAAATATCGTCATATTTTGACAAAAGAGTCACATTTTCAACACTATAATATAAATGTACATGATGCGCTGTTTTTGCGTGTTTTTTTTTTCAGGATGGGTGAATACATAAAATCGGAAATTAATTCGTTGTTTGCATAACGTTGGTGACAGGGGTCTCAAAACTTTCTCACGTTGTCTGTGTTTGTCCGAATTTCATGTCAAATGTCACCATCTAATATTTGTGCGCAGTAAAATTCGTGTGAATCATAGAACAATATAATTTTTCATCTAACGCTCATCATTTACTCGAAATAAAAATGAATATACCATTTCTCACCCCAAATTACAATTTCAAAATGAAATAATTACAATACTATTATATTGAGGTAACCAATCTTAGAACTGTTCTTAAACAACACAAATTATACAAAAAATAAACTACAAATTGTTCTGGTACGGATTCGAATAGATGTTAGAGCTTTCAAGATGAAGAGCATACTATAAATAGTGTAACATGTTTGTGTTTTATTATTATTTTTATTTAATATTCTTTTCATGAATTTTCAAAATTACACATGTTGATAATAAATCAATTATCTCATCTAATCTCATCTTCGCCTGTGGTCTCGTCAAAGACATCGGCCACCGACCAGCTTCCTCCATGCGTCTCCGATCTGGGCGAGTCTCTCCAGCTATCCCCACGTCTTGCCCATCTGCTTGGCATCTGCATCAATGCCTCAGCGCCAAGTGTTTCTATTCCGCCCTCTCTGCCTCTCCCCTTGTGGGTTCCAGGAGAGAGATTGCCTTGTCGTATTGGATGCAGACTTGTGCAGTATGTGGCCTATCCATCGCCAACGTCTCTGAAGGGTGTCTTGTTCAACTGGCTGCTGCTTTGTCCTTTCCATAAGTCGTCGTTGGAGATCTTGTTTGGCCAGCGAATTTGAAGGGTCTCCCTGAGGCTTTTGTTGGTGAAAACCTGGGTTTTCTTCATAAAGGTGACGGCGGTTCCTCTGGTCCCTGCTCCATAGAGTAGAACTGATATTAATGGTTTCTGAGGTATCCGCTTAATAAAGTACAACTGGTATAACTGGTTTCTCAGGCCTCTGCTCCATAGAGTAAAACTGGCTTCGCGGTGGTATTGGAGAGCCTGATCTTGGTATTGCGCTGGATCCCTTGATGTTATTTGGATGATGGAAGAATGCCGTTATTTTATCGAGGCGCGTTCTGACGTCTGTATTTATATTGCAAAAACTACATTCACTACAGATTTCGTACCAAAAGTTCAACACCGACAATTTACTTATATATTGTGTACGTATTTTGGTGAATGATCGCACAAGTTTCAAAAACACATTAGCTGGAGTAGATCGGCATATTCCATAGAAACATTAGCAATATTACCATTAATAAAATATTCAAATTTAGAAATTGAAAATCACAATTGTTCATGAAGCGCAATACAAAACAAGGCATTCATTTTGCCAATACAATCAATAGGATTTCTACTCGGGTAAATGCTCCACCAATCTGTGCAAAGCCACGCTTCATCCGCGTGTACCCGTATATAAAAGTGAAAACCCAAACGACAAATTATTAGTCACACACGATAACCGACAAATTAGCAGTCACACACGATAACCGCCAAACTAGCAGTCACACACGATAACCGACAAATTAGCAGTCACACACGATAACCGACAAATTAGCAGTCACACACGATAACCGCCAAATTAGCAGTCACACACGATAACCGACAAATTAGCAGTCACACACGAGTTATCAACCTACATAATCCTGTAAGGGACTTGTTCACAGTTTATCATAATGAGAATTTTTTAACTTTTTGTCACAGATTCAAGAAATAAATGTACAATGTACATCAGTGTAGGAAATAACACTGATACCGTAGACTTATACTGAAAGTACACTTTCATTTACGAAAAACCATCGTTAGTCATTGTTATTTATTTCAAAACATAATTATACTATATTCATTATATTGTCCTGTAAAAAAGCAATAATCGTTTTTTGCTAACCAGCTTTTGTTTGTAAATGAATTCAAAATATATGTCAAATATTTAGTTTTTTTACAAAGGAGCAAATGTGGGTTTTACAAAAGTTAACCTATCAATTAGAACATAGCAGTAATTACACGTTTGACAAATGAAGCAACTTTAATCAGATGGTAATAGTAATAAAACGTATTATTATAAAAAGAAGAAAAATAATATAAACAAGAAAACGGTAATTATGTCAACGGCAGAAATTTAAAAAAAAAACATTAAGACGCCAAGTTGGCCCGAGGTCTGTTTTGTATGTGACGTTATCTCCGTAGTCCGTCATATTCCGAAGTGTATCGTATATACATTAATGCATCAAGCAAAAAAGTCGAGATAAAGTAATTGGTCAGTCCCCATTTCACTTATCTCGCGACTAGCGGATATGCTGCATAACCTGTCTTGAATCACATCTGCAGCCCTTATTTAGCTTATATAAAATTTAAAAGGTGTGAACTTGCTTCATTTAATTGTAAACAAATGTTCTAGCAGCACTGCCTCGGCAATATAGTGTAAAGAGCTAGCAAAGGGTATACATGTAATAATTTCAGCCCAGGAGTTCAGGCCAGATTCAGACGGATTATTGTATCAGAGTTGTTACTAACAGTAACGTGGCCTCCAGTATGGTTTTCCCGTTTGTATCGTATGTCTGGTTAGAATGTCGTGCAAATCATCATTGTAAATTCACTAAGCAAGTGTACGAATCCTGTGCGTCTTTTTACATGAATTAAACAACATTTTAGACTGCTTTTACACAATTTATATTTATAGCTTATTGAATGTTGGTAAATGTACTCCGTGAAGTCGTATACATTTATTTTAGATTTAAATATATAGTATATAATTATTAACTGTATTTTTTATATGATAACTTTCAGTTACGAGTATCCACTGATCTGAACACAAGGGACGGATTAATAATATCGTATGTTTACACATTTTCAGAAACAACAAAGGAAAAACACATTTTAGTTTTTATTCTTCTTAAAATACATGCAAAGCGCTAAGAATATTGTATGTTATGAAAATAAAGCAAAGTAAATTGTTGTTATATGTATTAAAATCACATATAAGTTAAGACATCGGCTGAAGGTTGTATGACAGTTATATATAAAACACATATAACATATTTTTCTTGGCATTTTATTCCTATAGTCAAATTGCTTTAAATGGGTAAAAAGCAAAGTATTGTGATAAAAAACTAGTATGTGCGTCTTAAAATATAGACCAGTACAAGATCAGATAAATCTTTGCTCATATAATTAGTGTGAACGTATTTTATTCTTCACCGTGAACTCTAATTAATCAACCTCAAGTCTCAAAAAGTCAGGAAAAAAATAGCGAATAATTGAGCACTAAGCCCGATATTGGTTAAAACAAACTCTTAAATTTCAAATTACGTTTTGGACCAAGATGACTTACGTTAATTTACATTGGATTTAATTTCTCGAGAAAATGACGGACAGCCTATTGGGCTCAATAAGACTCACGAAGACTGCAAGTGAAGTAAATGTGTAAGGCATTTTGAAATTTGAAGTATTCCAATCAATATTAATGATACACATAACGAGCCTTTTTCAGTTGAAACGGAAATTTTTTACATTGCTGCTTTTCATATGTACTTTTGTTAGCTGGAATTCGAGGGTATTGTCAATTTGAAAGCGTTTTTTGTAAAACACAAAGCATTATTGTATATTGGATTAGAGTAGTCATTAACCGGTTTCAATTTACTATGCTGTTTCTCAAATCAGTATTATAAATGCATATATAAATTGCACATGCATATTTTTACATACGTTTGTCTGACTACCACAAACGATGCTAATTACAACAATACACATTTTAAATTGTTCATTGTTTTTCACGAACACTGCATCAGTTTCATTTGATAAACAGTTTATTGTAGTTTGCCAGTGCATATTTACGACACATAAAAGTATGTGTTTACATTTTCTTGATGTCGATTTGACAAACACTAATACAGGGAAGCTACAAACGTTTTCCAAATAAATACAATATTGACTCAAATCATGTTTCATATTGAAACACAAAATTCCCTCATGGTTAATATAGTATAAATTGTAGAAATTGGAGATGTCGTTTAAATTAATTAAAGCGTAATGGAACAAACAGCACATGTTAATTCTTGCCCATTGACATAAGGAGGGCATTTCAGAGCACTACACCGCCCCTCAACTAAAAAGAAAAGAGCCTCATCGAGATTTCCATGACTCGCGTCCAGTGCCTCGGCGTTTATGTCCATACAAACGTAGTTCTTCCCAGGATGGCTAATTTCCGACGACATGAGATAACCCCGATACTCCAGCGTCCATCCATTGTAGCACGAGGTTCTCGCTGGTAACATTACGGTGGTTTTACCTCGAGACAGACAAAGGGCGCATGGAACTTCCATGGTATTGAGAGTCGTGAACGCTGTGTTCGGTGTTTCATATTCGGCGCCGTAAATATTGGAACGGGCGGCTCCATGTTCCGTACTATCAATTGCATCAAATTGTGGATCGTTGGGGAGACAGAGATATTCCGCAGAGCCGGAGTTCCTATGGTGACCACTGGCGGCCTGACCCGTGTACACAAGCGATGTCGTCGTGATGTTTGGGCACGTTTTTCTTCCCCAACGAACGTACGTCAAACCATTTTGTTTCCGTACTGTTGATTTCAGCGCCTCATTGGTATCTAAAAACATTCATTTTTTTATTCGGAATATACTAAATAACTGATTGTTTTTAATTCAAATATGTATGACATGACTGCTCCAGTTAATTTATATGTATAGATATAATCGCGTCAATGTACATTCGGAACACCATTTATGTATGCATGTATATTAATTTAAGGACGTTCATAATGGTATGGTTAATACAACGGATCTAATTGTTTATCAGGGAAAAATGCTTTACTTTTGGCAATTGCCTTATGAGAATACTATTATTATTAAATTTTTTTCAAAATAACGTTTTCCTATGCAAATGTGCCCGCTTTTCAATTAAATATTAAAACATGATTTACCTGTCACCTGTTTTTCCAGAGCAGCAACTTTTCCAGTCATCTCAGCTTTGAACTGTTCCAGTTACGTTAACTTCTCAATCACGTTTTTCTCATATTAGAATCGGTTGGGTGCATAGTTGATGCACTGTGGTTCAAGAGCATTTGCGCCCATTAATACACACAAAGCAAGTACGAGACACATTTTTGTTGATCACACGAGTTGGTATCCTATAATGCGGGATGTAACGTCCTTAAATAGTGTTGCAGATGTCGCATGACAAACACGTTTAAGGAAAGAAAAGCATTAACTAATAATGATGAGTATATCAAATTCAAACTTACGTGTGTTATTTTAATTAATGTTTGATAGTCGATGTGTGCCGCACGGAAGGAAGAAGGAACCAAATGATTTATTTGCCACGCAATAAACCAATTAAAATGTCTTTATATCACTTCCTTGATGCTGGCGTCGGTGTTTCTGCCCTAAGTTGAAAAAAACTCAAGTATGCAACAGTTTCTACATTAACTACTACTACTACTACTACTACTACTACTACTACTACTACTTCTACTACTACTACTACTACTTCTACTACTGCTACTACTCTAATCGTAATGTAAACACAGCATCAACTCACATAAATACTATTGTATCCGATAGTACTCTAATCGTAATGTAAACACAGCATCAACTCACATAAATACTATTTTATACGAACGGTGTCGGTTGTCACTTTAGAATATACTGACAAAAATGCAAGATGTGTCTTGGGCTCCGATTTAAATGTAATTAAAATGTAACTACTTTTCAAAATGCAAAAAAAGGCCCCAAACCTAAGAACGACAGTGTCAGTGAATACGAATTTTATACCATTATCTTGTAAAACAGGTAAGAAAAGCTAATATGTTGGCAGTGGCGTTCGATTAACAATTATTTGTAGGTCGATCGGTAAGTCATTTTAATGATCTTTTCAAGTTCAAGCGTTTGGAGAGGCTTACATGTTTTAACAAATAGTTGTATCATCCTGTTCTTTTTGAAACCCAAGATATGTTACAAATTTAATTAATACAATAAATAACTTGAGCGTATTTTATATGTATTACCAATTGTGCATAATGTCAAGAAGGCACTTTTCGCACTTTTGCAAAAAAAAGGCATGCTATCATATTGGATTGGTTTTTTTGCATTTACGACTTCTGTTTTTATTCCAATAGTTCTGTACGAGACCTTATTAACTGTGGTAGTTGATATAAACGATTTAAGATTACTATCCAAATTCCTGCATATTCAATAAAACATTCAGATGCGATATGAATTCCAACCAAAAATCATAAAAATGAAGGGAATAACATGCTCATGCAAACTTAGTTTGTTTAATATATTCATGAGGAATTTACAATTATTATAATCTACGGCATTAGTTTTTTTTAAAGTTCTTTAAAATAAATTTAATTGCGCACTCCAAAACATAATTGTAGTCATTCTTATTTTTTTAAATATAACTGCAATTCTGAAAATACCGGATATTGAAAATTGGTAGATTGCAGCCATCTTTTATTTCAGTAAAACAATACATGTGTGAATAAGCGTTTGATCGGTAATAAAATCATTTACATGTGAACATACCTATCTTATTGATTATAGTTCGTACATTCGATTAACAGTCAAAACAAGCGTTTGCTCACGTCATATTAAAGCCATTTGTTTCTTTCCATAAAGAACAGTCACCTTAATCATTTTAGCTCGATTGCTTCGAAAAGCTAATTGAGATACTCTCGAATCAGTTTGTGGCGTATAACCACTACTAGATTTTTTAACAGCAGATTCTGATAAATCTCCCAGAGTGGGAAAAAGAACTCTCCACTTCATTGCCGCTATGAGGACACCATAGCCACTATATCACGCTTGGGTTGAACGTCAAAGCATCAGGTAATCGCTTCTAAAATATATCGTCTATCTTTACTGAGAAAATATAACTCGGTAATGCCCCCAAAGCGAACACAGTTATAAAATACCTACCATTATATAAATAGAGGCATATTTGCGTTGATTTACCGTTTTGAGGGATTTGAGAATGTCGACATTACACAGAAACTCCGTTCAAATTGTCTGCTTTCTTTTGTATTTGGTACGATTGTTAATGGAGACCACATATAAAAACGTGATAAGGCTGTTTAAAAATAAAAGATTGTACCTAAAGAAATTGTGTTTTTATGTCAATTATTAAGAAAAAGAACAAACTTTACACGTTACAACATAAATAGTATTCTTCATTTATAAGAATATTAACACATATACACAAGAGTCCTGTAATATTAGTTAACGTCATTTGGAGTATTTTTCGAAACGCAATAAATTATACACGTTTTCATTGATCATGATCTGTAAATTATGTGAAACCTTAGCATACTTGGTCACAAAATCTTCTTTTTAGAAGGAGTGCTGTATCGGAAGAAGAACTGTTATTCTTCTGTTCGACAATCACGTGTTGACTATGATATTTTTCGTGTTGTACGCAATACCATGCAAAACATACCATAAAATTATTATTTAAGAATGTGAGAGGTAATGCCTTAGGGTACTTTTATGATGCTTAAAACACATAAGTACGCATACATTTGATTTAATCTTCAATTTCAAAAGCAGCAGAAAAACCGTTTTATTCGATACGGTCCTGTATTAATGATGAAGAATCAATTGCCAAACAATTTGACACCTAACAAATGTACTAGACAAGAGACAAAGTTATCATCATCATCATCATCATCATCATCATCATCATCATCATCATCATCATCATCATCATCATGGTCGTCATCGTCATCGTCGTCATCGTCATCGTCATCACTACATCATCCTCGCCATCGTCATCATTATCGTTATCATCATCATCATCAGCATCATAATCTCATCATCATCACCATCATCATCAGCATCACCATCACCACCATTCTCAGCATCAGAATTAGCATAAACACCAACAGCATCATCAAAGACATAATTATTATCATAGTAATCATATTTATAAAAAATATTGTCATCATATACTTCTTCTTATCCTTCTTTTTTTCTTTGTTTCGTGATATTCAATGCCGTCATTGTCTTCGATTTCTTAAGGCATAGCGATTTCATTGCCAGTGTTTCCACAACATTAACACTATTCAGTCAGTGTTCCCTTGATTTCTTTTGCCCAGTCTCTCTAGTTTGTTAAATCAAACGCTGAAGATAAATGTTATTTTCGAAACTTTTTAAACATGACATAGAGTCACGTTGAAAAAATCATGTTTTTCCCCATAAAATATGTTAACTCATTGTGTAGATAAGTTTAATTTAATTTAATAAGATATAACAAACAAGTAGACCTCTACTTCATCGAAAAGCAACGGCTGTGTCCGCAAGTAGGAGTCTGACAAACTTTGCTCCAGTGGACTTGTGATGATAAATGTGCATGTTCCGACCAGATATCTTCCGAAGGACAGACGGTGTTTGATTGCATTTGGTGGCAAATTAACTTATTTTCAAGATTAAATAGATAGGTGAAAAGCGAAATGTTATGAAATATTCACACATCAAAATCGTGTTCGTAACTGATTGTTTCGATACCAGTTTGTCAAAGATGAGACCAAACTTATTTAAAAAAAAAGGCACAATCCATTCCGACGAATGTATTTCTTCTTGTCGCCAAATATATTGATGGAGTTATCGTAGCAAAATGTGTTCAATTTCGATACAATTATCCAACAGGGTTCCCACCATTCATTCTAATCTTTGTTACAGTGGACGTGCATATGCATGCACTTTGTGTCAATACATGTTTCTTTCATACCGATTTACTTCTCCTACTTTCATAACCTTTCCCGTGAACAATGTATCAGTGACAATGATTTACAGTTATGACACAAATAATGGTTTGTTGTCTTTAAAAAAAAAAAAAAAAAAGATATATACTAATATTTGCTAAATACGTGAAATTCGTGTTTGTCTTCCCGGAGCATAACATCACAGCATACAGCAAAGCTTTGGTTCGCATGTTCAAATTAGGTTGGGCCGAAATGGCAAGATAACTTTTATGTAGATGAAACTAATGAATATTATATGTGCCTATTTGTAAGTATGGTGTTTTCATAGTTATGCTCGTTTCTACATAAAAGACAAAACAATTTAGGAAGAAGGAATAAAAATTAACGTCGATGAAAGAAGTTTTCATTTACAGTGTAATGTGAATCAACAATTTGACGACAGCGGCCCTTTAAACACGTTTCACAATATCATCATAGCCATATCAGCCTTACGGCAATCCAACAGTGAAACGAAAACTTCCTTGAATACATGTTTGCTGGTAGGCAAGACACAAAGTGCGCAATGCATGGTTTTGTTATATTAATTGATTTGTACTAACAATTAAACTACATTTAAATGAATATAGAAGACAATAACTATGTATACTTAATAAGCAGTTACGAGTATATATCTTTCATTGTATACCATCGACAAATTCTGAGATGCATTGCGTTTTTTAGTTTTTACAACGATTTAAATAATGATATCAATGATACTCCGTACTCTACTTTCGCATGAATCATTAAAATATAGTTTCGACGCCATTATGCTGGATCATCAGTAATATATGCATGTATAAAACAAAAACATAGCATTTGTAGAACTTTAAACGTGTATGCATTACAATCATGTAGTAATTGTAACGATTTGAATTGTGAATAAACATTTAAAATGTTAAATCCTTATAGATCGGGATAGGTTTTTCTTGAGGTAACTGAATGGAAGATTGTACACACTTTTCTATATAAAGTAAGCAAAATAAATAACGATATCACCTGCATAATACTTAAATGAAACATTTCCTTTTAAGTCACAATTAAGACGGCTAATACTAGTATGACATAATGTATTATTGTATTTTCAAAATTAACCGATTTTATGAGTTTCTCAAAACGAATACAAAGTCATATAAGTTGCACAGTATGTAATACAAAAAACACAAACTACGTACAATCTGATATTATGAGAATGCCCACATATGGACAACGCAAACATAAGTGGGTACATATTTACGTTAAAATTCAGCAACTAATCGGTTGTAGTTACGAAGAGTACACACACGCCGATGGCAATGTGTATTAAAGTAACGACTATTCTCAAATGATAATATATGTTTACAGGAACTACATTTTTAAAGGTACGACGATAGATAATCAGGAATTATTGAATTTTTAAAAAGCAAGCTGTTTGGTATAAAGTCTGCAAATAAAACATGAGCCTGATTCAACAATTTTGCCAAGTCATTCGTAAAAAAATTGATCTCGGATAACGTGTCATTGTTTAGTAATGCTAAAAGCTGTGGAATTGTTTGCTCAATCTATGACAATATTTATTGATGCATTGTGTTCGATGAATAATGCGATTATTTAATGAATTGGAATAAATGCGTACAGTATATTTGGTGCCGAACGTGAACCACGGAAAATACATTTTACCCCAGTAAAGTAACCTTTTTTAAACATGGTACAGATGGAACAAATACACGAACCCATTATTTATTGCAAACTTAGCACCATTAATAAATACAAAATATGGTAAATATCTTATATAATTCAATATTGAGATAAGGAATACTTTAACTAAGTACGATTGCCTTTTAAGGATTGTTACATCATCACGATTAATAGGCGTTCCGCTGCTGTTCATGTTTACTGAATATCTGTGAAACCATTGTCGACAACGTTCGTCGGTATATAACAGGCAAATCTTCCCGTAATTCGGTTGTCGAATGTGCGAAATCCGCCCAACAGAATTAAAGACCCCTGGTTGCTTGTAATGTTCTTGTTTCTTTTTTGTTATGCTGGTATAAAAGCGTAAGATTTTGTTCAAGTGTGCCCTTAATTTCCTGCTATCGAATGCCGCAACAGTTTCCCTTAGAAAGGCGGAACAAAAAATATTTCAAATTTAACCTTCGTCAGCACATTTTGGTAAACAAAACATGTGTGCTTACAATGGTATCTTCTTTACAATCAAAATGAAGCCGGACAATAATATAACAATGGAACATGCTTGTACATTACCTAAAGCTTATAACAAACATATGTGCATTCCGTTTTAAAAAAAAGTTACGTATGCTATGTTTTAAAATAAAAATTTAAAAAAAAAGAAAATGAAGCAGCATTATAACTAATGGATTCATGTAACCATCGACCAGTCTTTTGCATATGGCGATTGACTGGACACTACATTTAACAAGATATTTCACATAAGAATTATTTGAACGAGTTGATGTAAAACTTTGAAACTAAATGATGTGTTGAACCGCAAAGGCATACATAAACCTGTCTTTACTCAAAACAATAACATGTCCTGAATATATAATGGGGCTTAAATGAATAAACTAGAATTTATCGTATTGAAAAATACAAATTTGTTGTTTGATAAACTTTTCTGGCGAGTATAGATGTCTTGTGCAGTATGTTTTAGTCTGTATTCCCAAACAACAGTTTCACCGGTGAAAAGAACAACTTTTCGGAACTAATTTTTCTACTACTAGTTAAAGACCACTGCGTAGGAGATTGTTAAAAAGTACTTGCAAAGTAATGTCCCTTGTTTAAGCCGTCTGCATTGTAGCAATGTACACTATACATGTATATAGAAACAATAAAAAAATATAATATCTTTGTTTTGATCTGGAAAAAATGGAAGCAATTGAAGAATTACGTGAAAATGAATACCCTGCATTCTTTGGCAAATTTTTTTATCTGGACAATTATGTAAACAATGAGCCTGAGGAATCAATTGAAACAGTTGAAGTACCAACAATGGGTGGGGTAAAAGAGGTTGATCATGAAATTGAAGATGAAAGAAATGAAAATGAAATACCAGAAACGGTAAGTAATGTGAATTCAAATTATGAAGTTCGCCAGTTTAGAACAGTAGACATTGATTCATTCTTAAGTGAAAATCAAAATGAAAACACTGAAAAGAAAACAGAGCAAGCCATGAAACTTTTTCATTCATTTCTGCATTACAAGGAGAAATCAAGATAGGCACAGTTTATACCACCTGACACCCTAAATGAATACATAATATGTATATATTATGTGAGTTTTTACTATCTGTAACAAAAAAGAATGGCGAAGAATATGAGCCCACCACGTTAAGAGGTTTCATGTGCTCTATAGACAGACACCTAAAGAAACACAACTGCAAACTTAGGATAGCTACTGATAGAGAATTTCAAAGAGCAAGAGATGTTCTCAAGTCTAAGCAAAAGGACATCAAAACGCAGGGCTTAGGTAACAAGCCGAAAACAGCAGATACATTAACCGATGAGCACCTTGACCTGATCTACAAGGCAAAGACATCGGGTGACCACTCGGCACGCTCTTTAGCTTATTCTATGTGGTTCATCTGTGCAACATATTTTGGAATGAGAACAGGGACTGAAATCCACAATATAAAATGGGGCGATGTCTCTATAGAAGTTGATCCCTGCTCCGGGCGTCAGTTCATTACGTTGTCTAAGAAACGTCAGACGAAGACAAGGACTGGTGCTAATGTCCGCGATACCAGGTAATTACTTTTTACTTATTTTTCAAAACATTATTAAAATAAATAATCGCGTTAGCTTCTATTAAATTAATTAATTAATATTTAATAAATAAATAAATAGATAAATAAATAAATATCAAATTTAAAAAAATGAAAAGAATGATTAAATAAATAAATTAATAAATAATATCATATATATATTCTATAAATAAATAAATAATCTATTTATTAATAAATTGACATTTTCAATGTTATTTTTCACCTCAAATAGTGAAAATATCAATTTTATTTCACTGATAATAAATATCGGTATTTCATTGGTAGACTTAAAATAAGTATGTTTTTCTTAAATATAAATTTTATTTTTTAAAGGGCAAATCAGCCAAAAGCCTATGAGATACGTGATGATCCTCAACGTGATCCTGTACATCTGTACAAAACATACGGCGACAGACGGTCTACTGACATGTTTATGACACATTGAGTGAATTAAAGGTATCGTGTTATGGATTTTTAAGTGCTTTCATGTGGAATATGGACTAATACAAACTAACCATTGTGAAAATTTCAAATTTTTCATCGAGCGGGAGTGAACGTGATATACGGATATACAAAAATGGCTAACCTAAGCAGGCAAGATTTTATTAATAGTACACCTGATAATAAACTATTGCACATGTTTGATGAGCTTAGGTACATAAGAAACGAACAATCGAATTGTAGCAGAAATCTTATAGAGTTTCAAAAATCGCTGACACAGGTCGATCAGAAAATTGCACAGGTAATCAATGTGACAAATTCACAAACAGAGCTATTGAGAGCAGTGGCGTATAAGTCGATAGACCTGGAGGCTCGGTCCAGACGAAACAATCTCATATTCAGAGGTATTACGGAATCCCGGGAGGAAGATTGTTTCGCGGTAATTGCTGAATTTCTAGAATCAAAATTGGACATAAATTCGAGAGACGTGAACATGGCGCGTGCCCACAGACTAGGAAAGCGAGTCCAAGGTAAAAATTTCAACAAGAGGCCGATAATCGTGAATTTTAGAGACTATGGTGACATAAGCTATGTGATGAGCAAAGTAAATCGGTTGAAGAATCATCCAGGTTATTCAGTTGACTGTGACTACCCGAAAGAAATTCAAAGTGCAAGATCTCGACTTTGGCCATTGTTAAAGAAAAACCGTGCGGAATACCCAAGGTCGAAGGTATCTATTGTCTTCCCTGCCAAATTGATAGCAGATGGCCGGCTTATTCAGGATGAATTCCCCAATTGGAACTTTTACGTCGGCTACGACAGAATGACATATATAAGTGTGATTGATCAAGGTGAACCTTTGCAACAAACGCATGCTCATCAACAGGTACTTTCAAATGTCGTATCGGAACAGCGCGTTGAAATAAACCCTTTGACTATAAACCCCCCTACGGGTTTCCCACCTGGATACGCCCCGCTCAGGCTCGGACAACAAATTCCGCTCACTGATAATGTCGGACCAAATTACTATAACAGTAAATCCGGATTGCAGCAAAGTGACAAATATATGCATGATATGGACTCCCAGTTGAACGCCAATACAAATTACAGTTCAGGATTATCAGTTGTGTCAAATGTAGAAAACACGGGTTTCACGCAATTGTTAAATTTGCAGAGTGTCCAAGTGAGCGATGGGTTATTCAATAGAGCAGATCAGACGGACAAAGTTGTGAACTCCGAATGTTTACATGGAAATCATTTCGGGACTTTGCCATCCCTGTTAAAAGATACATTTGCACTATTGGTACCCAATACTACCCCCGCGTCCGGTAGCACTAACACCCAGTCACCGGTTGTAAGTGAGCAAAATCAGTGTAATACTGGTGTTTCTGAAAACAATACGCATTTTAATGATCAAACATATGCTAGGGTGGTGACCGGTAGTGGCTCGCATGTATCCCGTACAAGAAATCGCACATATCGGCGGACTTACTCCGCTAGTCCCTATAGTCGAAATTTGACAGCTGTCAAAAATGGGAATCTCCCAGTTTCTAAAAATAGAAGCGAGACAAACATTGGTGGTCAACAGAGTGAGACAGAGGTCAAGAAGTAGGACGGAGAGGAGAAGATCAGAGTTCGATGCTCTTATATGAACATTAACGGATTATGTAGTAGAAGGACTGACAAATTAAAATCGGACTTTGTAAAGAAATTATTCGATAACAATGATTGTATTTTATTTACAGAAACATGGACAGATGCTTTTTCAAATTTACATGTAGATGGTTTCGAACATTACGTTTTAAATAGAGAAGATATTAAAAGCTCAGCAAAACGAAATTCAGGCGGTATTATTGTTTATATCAGAAATAATCTAGTGTCAGATGATAGCTTAGTTTTTACATCAAAAGATGA
>VMBQ01006542.1:31888-60228 GCA_007657795.1 Dreissena rostriformis | reverse complement strand
GTAGCAGCAGCAACAACAACAGCAGCAGCAGTAGCAGTAGCAGTAGAAGTAGTAGTAGTAGTAGTAGTAGTAGTAGTAGTAGTAGTTATAGCAGCAGCAGCAGCAGCAGCAGCAGTAGTAGTAGTTAAAAAAGAAGTAGTAGTAAAAGAAGTAGAAGTAGCAGTCGAAGTAGTGTTACCTTCTATAGAACCTCCATACAACCACACCGACGCCTATCATCGCACAGACAACAACTCGGAGAACAGGGGCAATGATGGCTGCCATAGACTCCCCATGTCCCTCTTCTGAAATTAAATCTCAATGATGTTACTTTTTTATAATTGTTTCTGTATAACATTTAACTTTACTAATGCGGTGCGTAGATCTAAACTTAAATGCAAGTATCATTCGTTGATACATTTTCATAACGATTATTGTACATTACAACTGCATAAATTTACCTTCCACAACGTTATTTTTCACTTGCCGGTTGGCATCTTCAGTGGTCGGTTTAACTGACGAACCTGAACAGACAAAGTACACTCATGTTGGCCGAAACATGTCTTGGTCAGTAGGTTAGATGTTTCTGCGAAATGCGTTATTCATAAATTTACAACAAAGCTCANGCTGCCATAGACTCCCCATGTCCCTCTTCTGAAATTAAATCTCAATGATGTTACTTTTTTATAATTGTTTCTGTATAACATTTAACTTTACTAATGCGGTGCGTAGATCTAAACTTAAATGCAAGTATCATTCGTTGATACATTTTCATAACGATTATTGTACATTACAACTGCATAAATTTACCTTCCACAACGTTATTTTTCACTTGCCGGTTGGCATCTTCAGTGGTCGGTTTAACTGACGAACCTGAACAGACAAAGTACACTCATGTTGGCCGAAACATGTCTTGGTCAGTAGGTTAGATGTTTCTGCGAAATGCGTTATTCATAAATTTACAACAAAGCTCACGAATGTGACAAATGTATACGCATATGATATGTTGTGTTTACAACATACCATAAGTGTATAGTTGGTTCGGTAGCGATACAGGGTAGCTTTCAGTATCGTTATAACTAGTTTCTGGACGTATTTCATCTGCTATAACATAAATTACTCTGTCAATGGATACCAATTAACTATCCCCGAAGTTATCGACTTGTGTTAAATTATTATGTTAATACAATAAATAAACTTGTACATTTTAATAATGTTCTTACCGAAAACAATGACCTCAGCTTCGTCAAATGTGTAGTTTGCAACCAGGTTCCCGGCAACACAATAATACTTGGCAGCATCTTCTGGTGTCGCGTTGACAATTGTAAGAATCATTCCATTGAGGTTTTCCATCAATTCGTCATCCTTGTACCACCAGAATGTAGGGGTAGGATCGCCCGTTGCATTGCAAACAAGAGATACGTTACTTCCGGTGCTAACAGACTGATTACTTAGTGATTCAAATTGTTCTGGCGCTTTCGAACAAAATACGTTATATCTCTGTATTTTCTCAAGCCACGAGATTAAACTTGCCGCCATTGTATCGACATCCACAATAATGTGTGATCCATTTCAAACGAGACGAAGAAATTCATTCTCAAATTCCGAAATACTTTGAAGACTGTCTGTTTGGTTGGTAACGTTTACAGCCATAAAACTTTCATACAGTGTAGCGACAGAGTAGTGGGCACAATCAAGATATGAAACGCAGGTATAATTATCAAAATATTCACTGGAAACATTGTTCATTGCAGCCACCCATTGATCAACTATCAATATTTTGTTTGCACTGTGAATCTGTGTATCCATGAACGAGGTCGCCTCATATGCAAGACTTTCGATATTACTTAATAATGGATTTGTTGATAATTTGCCTCTTACATATTCAACTGTTTCACTCAATGTTGACATGCTTAAATTGAATTCGTTTTCAGCTACATCGGGGTCTATTCCAATGCTATCAATAGAAAAGTTGGCGGTTATTGAGTCCAAGTTAAATGAACGTATAGATGACTGGGTATTTGATATATTGGAAAATGTGTCAGCAGAAGTGTGAACCATTTCTAATAGTGATTTAATGGTGTCGTAGAGAAAGGAATGGACTGTTTGGAATTTTAAACATTTTTCACTGAATATCTGTTTCCGGTATTCGTATTCCTCATCTTTAGGTGTTGTTATATTTTGAAGCCCAGGTGTTTTGAATACAGTATCGATGGTCTGATTAACAAACACATCAAAATGTTCTGTGTCTATATCTGCTTCTCGTATCGATCGCATCGCTAGGAACATTCCGGAAAGTGTTTTGTCTCGAATTTCCCGTTTCTTTCTGCCAGTTATAACATCAGATATACTCTCGAGCAATGTTTCAATTGTGGCTTTTGCGGCATTCCAAATACTTTGTACAGGGTCGTTGAAATTTATTCTGATGCGCACTTGCTTAAACCCTAATCGGAAAGCATTGATCTCGCAGTGAACGTCACATATCGGCAGATCACGTGTGGATAAATCTATTTCAAAACCACAGTTTCGTACATCTATCAAAGTCTGTATAGCGTACTTGACAACAAAATTCAGCGCCTTAACACCAAGTTTTACAACTTGTTTAACTGCTTCCAAAGCCAGTTTTGCGCTTTCCAATTTTTTTTTGCTCCTTCTAGTTCAATCTGTCCAAGAGTAAGTGCACCCTCGGCAATCTTAAGTACGACTCGTGAATTATCGACAACAAACTGAGCTCCGGACACTGCTATTTTAGCCGCATCTAAGACAAGCATAGGAAGTCGTACTGCTAACTTGGCTACTTCCAGTGCAGAGTATGCAATGCCACGAATCGCATAACAACCTAAGTTGATTGCTTCGAATATTGGGTTCGGAAAAGAAAACATGCAACTGGTAAACTCGCAACATGGGTATGGTATTTCAACAATCCATACTTTCTCCCAACAAATACTGCAATCTAATCCTGGAACGCACACCCGATCACACGTTTTAATTTGACATAATCTGTCCACTTTTCTCTGCACTTCAACCAAAAAGTCGATTTCATTTTGAAACGGAATTTTTGCTTCTTCTAGTTTTTCTTTGGCAACATCAAAAGCTCTAACTGCTGTGTCAAACGCAGCGTTAGCGGATCTAATTACCGTATTTTTGTCTTCAAGCCAATTTTGGGCTTCAGTAAGACCACCTTGTGCGTAAGTTAAGGCATTCTGAACAGTGCTGATACGCGCGTTTGCTTCGTCTGCGAGATGATTTGTGAATTTCATCAGTGCTGAAAGGTTACCAAATGTGTCAAGACTTATTGCCATTCCAAAACCAGCTCCGACGCCCATTCTGATGAACGGACATATTTTTATCACCCCGGTTTTAACAACTCCAATAAACCGTATCGCTTTTTCGTTCTTTATAATATCGAGCCCCGTATTGTAGCTATCGCATGACAATTTTTTATTTCCCGATGAATAAATAAATTCTATTTCAAGACCAATTTACTGAACACCAAAAACTTTTATTTCGTCATTAAATTTCAATCCAAATCCTTTTTGTAGACATCTGTAAATTGGTTCATCATTTTTTCTGTTGGAATTGTGTTGTGACGTTCAATGTAGTTTAGTTCGTTTGAGAATAATTTTTCATATTCATTCGCTGCAAGTCTTGTGTTGTTCTTTAAAGATTCAACAAAATTCGTTGTGTGGATTTTTAAGGATACAATGTCATCATTCCATATATCGTCAAACACTTCAGAGGCTACAATCATTGTTTGTAAGTCAAAATTCGGAAAATTCAACAATATTTGAGCAATGTGTCATAATTTCCCTAAAAGTTTGTCACCCATGTGATTGACGTCTTGCAGGTACCCAATTGATTGATTAGTTAAAATCGCTGCGTACTGGAATGCGGATTTTACTGTCAGATTGATGAACGATTCAGTAAAGTTCTTGACATTGAGAACATCGTCTAGTAAATCAATACTAGTATTAGTGCTTATTCTTGACGTGGGATCATTGAGTAAGTATGCATGTACCTTTGCATTCACGTCCGCATTTACCAAGCTAAGCAAAGGTATATCCTTAAAAATGTTTATATCAACCAACACATTTAGAAAGACACCGGATGGATTAGCGTGTGCTCCACACCATGTTCTGTTTTCAAGACCTGAAAAAAAAACATTAATACAAATGCATAGTTATATATGACAAATATAATGTCATCAAATGTTATATTCGGTATTGACCCAAACCGCATCCAATGTAATAAAATATTTCAATATAACGGACTAACACACATAAATACAAACATCCGTTTACCTCCCAATGATCCAAATAAGTCCACGAGTGCATTGGTGCGTAGCAAATTGATGCGCACATTCTGTCCAAACATTTCGAACTCATAATGTAGTGCACCAGTCGCAGTAATATGTGACCTAAATTGCCATTCGTCCATGAACACACTTTTAAGAAGCTTTAATAAAGCGGAAAAAACAAGATTGACGAGGCAAACAATAATGTGAGCGTAAATTTATTTCACAAATGAATAAAAACGTATACTCACATATATTTGAAAAATGTGTCTTCTTNATATATATGAATACATCTTTATAATCGAATAAAATAAAATATCCCAAACAACATGGTTCGAATGTTATATTTTCGGAAAACTTGATGTTTTATGCAATTAAAATAAGGTTTACATTTTTTAACGATGGAATTGAAATGAATGCTTCAGCTTGTCCATCTATTCGTAATGGGCCAAGTTCCATACTCGCTGCGCCTTTTATCCAAAAGTTTGCGGATGAATTCACCCTGTAAAATAGCATTTGTTTCATATAATAAAGTGTACAAAAGGCGCTCATTATGAAAATATCGTTTATTTCTAGTAAATTTATTTCACAAATAAATAAAAATGCATACTTACAGATATTTGAAAAATGTGTCTTCGCCCCGCCACACTGTAATATCTTTGGTGTCCACATTAATTCGTTTAGTGAGTGAGAAACCTAAACCAATGGGACGAATTTTTATGCCGTACTGGGCCAAAGATTGAAACATTTTTACGTCATCCAAAATGTTCCTAGATTCTTCAGGTAAAATCAAGAAAACAGTATTTCCAAAGTCTTGGCAAATGTCAACTATAATGCAGTATTTGCGACCTTGCAAGTGCTCGGGCATGGATATGTTTTTGCCGTACAATGAAATTTGGAATCCTTTACCAAGTTTAAAAACCGTGTATAAGTTCGCGTCGTCCAAAGGTGCTCCTTTGCATTCCCCTTTATTTATTTCATTCCCGTCTTCGATGTCCACGTGCAGATCATTTAGTCCCAACAACACACTACCAGATTGACTGAAGGATAACCATTGGGGTAGAAAATCTTCAATAGTGTTCAGGTATGTTTTGGTAAACGATTGTTCTTGCAGAATTTCACGAATATCGCGTGGGGTAATATCAAATGACAAGCATTCGTGTCTTCGTGTTTCCCCTTCTTCAATTCCATCATGTTCCGAAAACTGAAGAGAGCCCGTGATAAGCTTGTGAGTGCTGATATCTACTTGTAAACCCGATACTGACAAAGGCATTGCCAGTGCGTTGATCTCAACAAAAGCAATGCCGAACGTATACGTAATATTGCTGTTAGTGTTCAGCTTATACCACGGAGATGTTGACGAAAGAATTATGTTTAGAGTATTCTCTTTGCCGCATTTAGACATTAAAATGGTCGAGCATCCTCTTGGTAGTAAGTGTCGAACCAATCCATAACGAGCGAAAATGCTTGGGGAGAGGTTGTCTGAACCTATTCAAAATAAAAACATAGACTTGACATTATTTAACAACCATAGCAACGTTTCTTTACAAAGATAATATTACACATTTTGTGCATGCTGTCATAGTTTTGTGCAAATTTGTGAAATAATATTACCAGAACAAGCGTATCCATTGCTTTGCAGAGTAACATTTCCGCTACATGCACAATGAAATGAGCCTTCAGTGTTCACACAAATGTCTTCACATCCACCAGTTAGATATCCTTCGCACTCGTCTATATCTAGAACAAGAGCAATATATGTTGCATAACACGGCTGAAAATGAAGCCAACATTATCAATATTTGCAATTGTCACTTAACGCTGTTATTACGTCCGGATCAAGCTGAGTTAGCTTAGTTTAAACCTATTTATTTTAGCTCGATTGCATCGGACGCATAAGGCTTATTTAAAACACTCTCGAGTCCGTTTCCTGGGACAAGAACCAGTACTCGGTGTTTATGGGGGAGATCTAAAGAACGCTCCCATGGTGGGGATCTAACCCGTGACCTCCCGGTCGCTAGGCGGACACCACATCAACTACGCCACGTCGATCAAGCTGAGTTGAATCCCACGTCTAATCATCGAAGCAGCGTTACACGTTCGTGCGGATTTTATAAATACACTTATTGGCAATGTAATGTTCACGTTTTAAACTTGTCAATGAGTATGTCATACACACAATCCATGTTTACAACAAAGATGGCGTTGAATTAAATATTGATATGTCGTTTTCCTTTAAGCTATTTAAATATTGCTGCGTTAGTGCTCGGATCCGTTTCGTTGCCAATAAAAAGGACCCTTTATATTTTAGTAAAGTAATCACCTTAAATTGGAGATAAGCTCTACCATTATAAATATATATGTTAAATGAATAATAGGCCGACATCCATAACAATATTTAACCAGTGATTACTAAATAACTTACGTCAAGCAGGTGAATGTTATTTCGACCACAGTTATTATAGACACCTTGCCGCTATCGCACTCTACATTTATAAATATACGGCATTTGTCCTTTTGTATCCAGCCGTGTGTAGCAGATATTCAAACATAGTTTAAGGGATGCAATTGTAACGATACAAAATATTGCGCAATTTTATTGGTCGCCAATTTTCCTTCTTCATTATTGTCACAAGAAATGTTGGTAAAAAATAATCGTTATCAGCCACGCAGAACAAGATATAGGCGTTTGAATAGGAATTGCAATAGCTGAATTTATATGTAAACTACTTCACCTGTGTTTACACAAAATTAAATTGTATTGGAATAATGAAACTACAGAAACATTATAAGGCGATAATTTCTTGGAAATAGCCGCTTTTTATTGACAAGAAAGACAAAATGATACAAGCTGGAATCAACGCCTTCAACGGTCGATGACAACAATTAATGTTATTACCTTTTTCGCAATGTCTACCGCTATATCCTGTCGCACAAGAACAAGAATACGAATTCACGTTATCATCGTATCGTCCGCCATGTTGACAAACCACACCAACGCAGTCATCGACATCTGTGGTACACAAAGGCATGTATAGAAATGTATATTTTTCTATATTTAGTTTATGCAGTGAAAGATTACTATTTAATAAGTATAGCTTCATTGAATTGCCGCTGTTGTTATACAAACAAGTGCGTTGAAACATAAGGTAAATGACCGCACCTGTGCAAGAAACATTATCTTTGTCCAGGGCAAAGCCCTCACCGCATCCACACCTGTAACTTTCGGCAGTATTGATGCACTTTTGTGAACAACGGGAAGTCCCTGCACGGCATTCATCGATATCTACAACCAAATTTCAATGCACCTTTATATTTTTCAACAAATATAATTTTTATACTTTCAGGTTTCAGGAATGTATGTGAACAACATTATTTTGCAGTCCCTAATCATTTATTATTACTATACAAAATTATTTGTGTGCAAACACTACTCAACGTTTATAAAAGAGGACATTCGTCTTTTTCTATTGTTCTCAAAACAATAACAGCTCGTCAACCAACAAAAACCATTACCTGTGCAATCTTTTGTGTGTGCTTCAAGTTTAAAGCCCTTCGGACAGTTACATATGTAGGAGCCGGGAAGGTTGTTGCAGATATGGGAACAACGTCCATTTGAAACGCTGCATTCATCGACATCTCAAAAAATATTATATAATTTCTTAGATTGATGTGATATTTAAGTAAAAAGAGTGTGTTTTTTAACAGAAGGAATTCCCTCAAAACTTCGTTGTCGGTAGGAATAGATGTTGTTTTTACCCGATGCCTTATATAAATGATAATTCATTATTTGTTTGCTATTTCCTCGTCGAAAAAGTAATGTTTGAATGTTTTAAACTGTTACCGGTGAATATTTCGAACTGTTGACCAGGCAATAGTTTGAACTGTTGCCAGCTCGTGCAGACTACNGGGACAACAGTTTTGAATGTTCACCGCGCATCCACGAAATAGCTGTATATTAATCGTTAAAGTTTCATATGTATGAGTTATCTAAAGAGTAAGTAATGTAAAATATGCAAAATAATTAACTTATAAACATTATAAAGACAATATTTTAGGAACTGGAAATTGGTTTAACCTATAAATTATATTTTAATATGCAAACAGCACGGGCTAACCTAAACACGTGCGTCGATCTAACTGAAGCTGGAAACCGGGGTCACACGAGCAACTGAATGATCCATTGTTGTTGGTACACACCTGTGCGCAATTTGCCGAGCCAGTGAGGCACTCATCAATATCTAAACACAAAATTGCAAGAATGGCATCAACGACCTCGGAATTCTTACTAGTAGATCGATATGATGTTTTGAGCTTCTTGATTGCCAAGTGCGATATTTGTTGTTATAGCAAGTCAATAAGAATGCATAACGGTGTATTATTTTGTCCAAATCCGTAAATTATTACATAATTGTATTTGTAATGATACAAGTCCAATCAATAGTGTTGCCTATTATCTGTACACGAACGCTATGTATTTTTTATCAAGTGGACAGTGACATATCTGATTTATTAATTGTTATAAACATTGTTGTTTTCACTTTGTTTCCAGTGATTGCGTTGCGCTAAATAATAGTAAGGTTATACGTGGATCGCATGTTATCCTATATGTATAACTCATTAATATAACATATTGTATGTTTAGAATTTTATTTTGAAATACATAGAATTGTGTTAGTAATCGCACAATGACCCCCTACTTGCAGACTTGCAGGTCCCTGCTAGATTGGCCTTAGATTTCATGATTTGAAAATCATTAAGGGTCGTCCCTAGTGACGACTTATCAGCATACTTATTATATGATCCTAAGAAATCACTAGATCATATGCAGACACCAATTCTACAATAGAAGTCCCAGTGATCGTAACCTTTGTCCTCATATCCTCATAACTTCATATGCATATTTCTTTCCACCCAAGTAATCACTGCATAAATTTGCTTGATTGTAGGTCAAATGGCTTTCAAGATATTCTGCGTAAACAAATATTTTGTGTTTTGAGCCCATGTGATCTTAGCCTTTGACAAGTTAAACTTAAAATCGAAAGGCGTCATTCTGTCCTACGAAGTAACCAAGTATACAAATTAAGATGATCGTAGTTCAAAACATTTTCTAGATATCAAGAATAATCGATTTCTTGATACGAGCTCATGTGATCTAGAGCTAAGGCCTGGTGACCCTCAAAATAAATATTCTTTTTCTCCCTTGTAACCCCTGTTCCACTGTGCATTGTCGTAGGTTAAATCGTTCTACAAAATTGTGCGAAACCAATTTCCTGTAACAAGACCCTGTCGTTTAAACTTTTGACATGATGACCTCACCATTTTAAGATGTAACCATAATACCAATTGCATGATCTTCAGTCAAAGCATTCCTTCGAGAAGAACCTGTGACCTTGACATTTGACCTGTTGATCTCAAAATATACAGACGTCCTTACGTTTGCACAAGTAACCACTTCACAAAGTTGCATTGTTGTAGGACATGTATATTTTCTAGATATCGCGCTGAAACGAAAGGTTATTGGACCGACCGACCTATGAACATGTTCAATATAAAATCAACACCCATAGTATAAATACCAGAACACGTTCTTGCGTCTGAGACAGGTCTATATCCAAGTCGACAAGAGCAGCTGAACGAACCCGCGTTGTTAGTGCAGATTTGTTCGCATCTTGCAGAACCATCACGGCATTCGTCGATATCTTGATAAACATAGATCAAATCTTTTCGAATTTAACATAAATTGCAAAATATATTGCTATATAATTTTGAGGAGTGTTTTTATATTTGTTTGGAAATCTAAAAACAAAAAATCGGCAATATGTAAATACAAATTAAATGCTCTAAGATCTCTATATATGTTATAGTTATTATTTTGATTTAAACACAACCGTTTTGGTCATTTAAAAGGTATACGCAATGCTATCTGAAATACATTTTTGCTCATAGACTGGAGACTACCTGATATATGGTCAGATGCAAGAGAGTTTCGCGTTGTTTAAACATGTATTTTAGTGAATGTGGTTAGACCAACAATATTCCTTTCGGTATTACAGGACTAATTATGAAATGAACTGGGTTGCGTTCTCCAATCACAGTTTGTTTCACATATTATGTTATACATAAACCTGAAGTTAATATTCTTTCAAACGTTTGCAAAAAAATTTAAGATTCAAATGCTTAAGAAAAGACAATGCATCTACTTAATTTAAGTAATAATTATTAATAAGTTGATTGAGTCAAGTAACGTATTCACTGCAACACAACGAACGAAACAAGTGAAACAAACTTATCTGAATTACAAATTCGTACATTTGCATTACTAGTCAATATCTGAAGTATGGTTTTACAGTACATTGGCTGCTCAGACTGGTTTATATGCATCTAGAATTTCGCACTTGATCACCTTTAATCATTTTTTTAAAGATGTAATACCTATACATGAGTACTCATTCGAATCAAGCAGATAGCCACTGCGACACACGTACTTGGGAACGCCTCTCTCTGTCAGACAGGTATGCCCACACATCCCGTTCCTATCGCTGCAAGGTATGCGAACTGAAAGATAGATAGATCATTAAGCTTCATCACGATGACGTGTATTTTCGGCGACGCCTACGCCTGAATATCTACTTGGTGAAATCGTTCAACTTGAATTTAAAAGAGTACTCAAAACAATTTAAACTAGTCGAATAAAGATTATTATAATCTTCATATGGGCACTTGTGTTTGTTCGGGGTTGATTAAAAAACCATAACAAAGCAAACCAAACATGCGGATATCAAGAAAAATACGATAGCAACACCTTCTTAATTTAGATGGTTACCTTAAGCGGCAAGGCCGCAAAAGATGAATGAATGAGTGTGTTTTCTTATCACTGAAAGCGCGTCTTGCCTGTCCTGTTCGACTTACCACAACCATTATCGTATCCGGCTGACTGATGAGGGAGATAACACTGTGTACACCGTAGCCCGTCAGGGCTTCCACCACATTGCTGGTATCCAGGCATGCAGTGTTGAATCGAAATGTGACGACAGTCTGGATTGTACGCAAAAAATCCATACTATAGTTATGTTTTTGTTCATGTACATTGTGTATATATGTTTAAGTTAAAATGTTCTCACTATGTATATAGCCCACGGTTTATTTTTTTTTTAAATTAACAGTTGACGAAAAATTCAGAAATAAAATAATTGGTCAACTCTTTACCTAATGTTATTAGTATGGAAACTTAAACAACTGTTGCTACGGCATTTTGATATAACAAAAGCACAATATATATTGTGTGCATACAATATTTGACGTTAGTTTATGTAATGTGTTTTTCAGCATCTTTTTACTTTTAGTTTTTTTTTCTACTTCTAATTCAATTACAGTAAAAGAAATCAGTTCCTCTCAGCAAGTTCTGAATGCTTACTTTAGCTGTATTTTATTTTTTGATTTTCAGATATTTTTCGGAAAAAAACAACAACATCAAAAATAAACTATTGGCACGAATCTGCAAACAAAGCTGTTTATTTAACGAATGTGTACTTCATATTCATCGTTTCAATATAACGATTACACTTGCGCACTGTCCATTTCTATTTTGGGCATTTCAATTGGGTATTTTTACTCGCAGTTATTGTACTAGTCTTATTTGAAAATTGATTGTTATTACGTTTTATGACACTGAGTAAAGTGTACTTAGTTTAAAAATAGTTTCGTAAACATTATTTAACACTTGAACACATGGTGAATGTACAAACCTATCTTAAACATTTAAATTTCATAAACAAATAAACATACCTGTTTTATTTGGGCCTATGAAAACCTGTCTGGAACTATAATGTTCCGAAAACTATAAATGAAAAAAGGAGACAAAATCAAACCTTCACAACAAGTTTTTTTTTCAGGCGGAACAATAACAATTCATGTTGGAGTACGTTCCCCCATTATGGCAAAACTCATTGCATGTCTCATAATGCCGCTCTCTAGGACCCCACTCCCACGTCCCTGAAGAGCAAGAGTGCGAGTTTTGACCACCAGCACAGCTACGTAAACAAGCACTCCAATCATCGCAATCACATTCTGAAAAAAAAAACAGCCAGCAAACGCATATCGATGTATTTAAAAATGTGCAAAACCTAGGTTAAATGCATATGTCGCATAAATGTATGGGTTTTATATTTAATCATGCATATTATAAATCATTGATTAGGAAACGGTATTTATGCATTTTCTCATAGTCATATAAGCAATTTTTGCATGAATATGGACGTGAATGGAACGTTGTGAACAAAAATTCTAAATAAAAATGAACGACANTCTTTTCGAATTTTACATAAATTGCAAAATATATTGCTATATAATTTTGAGGAGTGTTTTAATATATGTTTGGAAATCTAAAAAAAAAAGAATCGGCAATATGTAAATACAAATTACATGCTCTAAAATCTCAATATATGTTATAGTTATTTTTTTACTTTATCACAACCGTTTTGGTCATTTAAAAGGTATACGCAATGCCATCTGAAATACATTTTTTTCTCATAAACTAGAGACTACCTGATATATGGTCAGATGCAAAAGAGTTTCGCTTTGTTTAAGCATGTATTTAAGTGAATGTGGTTAGACCAACAATATTCCTTTCGGTATTACAGGACTAATTATGAAATTACGTTCTCTAATCAAAGTTTTATTTACCTATTTTTTTGTACACAAACCTGAAGTTAATATTCTTTAAAACGTGTGCAACATTTTTTAAGATTCAAATGATTAAGAAAAGACAATGCATCTACTAAATTTAAGTTATTCTTATTAATAAGTTGATTGAGTCAAGTAACGTAGTCACTGCAACACAACGAAAGAAACAAGGGAAACAAACTTATCTGAATAACAAATACGTAAATTAGCATAACTAGTCAATATCTTAAGAATTCGTATATTGGCTGTTCAGACTTGTGTATTTGCATCTAGAACTTCGCACTTGAACACATTTAATCATTTTTTTTTTAAATTTACTACCTATGCATGAGTACTCATTCGAATCAAGCCGAAAGCCGCTGCGACACAAGCACTTGGGAGCGCCTCTCTCTGTCAGACACGTATGCCCACACGTCCCATTCCTATCGCTGCAAGGTATTCGAACTGAAACATAGATAAGATCATTTAGCTTCATTACGATGAAGTGTATTTTCGGCGACGCCTACGCCTGAATATCTACTTGGTGAAATCGTTCAACTGGAATTTAAAAGAGTACTTAAAACAATTTAAAATAGTCGAATAAAGATTATTATAATCTTCTTATGGGCACTTGTGTTTGTTCGGGGTTGATTAAAAAACCATAACAAAGCAAACCAAAAATGCGGATATCAAGAAAAATACAATAGCAACACCTTCTTAATTTAGATGGTTACCTTAAGCGGCAAGGCCGCAAAAGATAAATGAATGAGTGTGTTTTCTTATCACTGAAAACACGTCTTGCCTGTCCTGTTCGACTTACCACAACCATGATTGTATCCGGCTGACTGATAAGGGAGATAACACTGTGTACACCGTATCCCGTCAGGGCTTCCACCACATTCTTGGTATCCAGGCATGCAGTGTTCAATCGAAATGTGACGACAGCCTGGATTGTACGCAAAAAGCCATACTATAGTTATGTTTTTGTTCATGTTTATATGATAAAGTTAAAATGATCTCAATATGTATATAGCCTACGGTTAAATATTTTTTAAATTTCCAGTTGACGAAGAATTCAGAAATAAAATAATTGGTCAACTCTTAACCTAATATTATTAGTAAGGAAACTTAAAAAACTGTTGCTACGACATTTTGATATAACAAAAGCACAATATATATTGTGTGCATACAATATATGACGTTAGTTTATGTAATATGTTTTTCAGCATATTTTTACTTTAAGTTTTTTCCCCACTTCTCATTCAATTAAAGTAAAAGAAATCAGTTCCTTTCAGCAAGTTCTGAATGTTTACTTTAGATGTATTTTTTTATTTTCAGATATTTTTCGGAAAAAAAACAACAACAAAAAGAAACTATTGGCATGAATCTGTAAACGAAGCTGTCTATTTAACGAATGTGTACTTAATATTCATCGTTTCAATATAACGATTAAACTTGCGTACTGTCCATTTCTATTTTGGGCATTTCAATTGGGTATTTTTACTCGCAGTTATTGTACTAGTCTTATTTGAAAATGGATTGTTATTACGTTTTATTACACTGAGTAAAGTGTACTTAGTTTAAAAATAGTTTCATAAACATTATTTAACACTTGAAAACATGGTAAATGTACAAACCTATCTTAAACATTTAAATTTCATAAACAAATAAACATACCTGTTTTATTTGGGCCTATGAAAACCTGTCTGGAACTATAATGTTCCGAAAACTATAAATGAAAAAAGGAGACAAAATCAAACCTTCACAACAAGTTCCGCTTCTCCAGGCGGAACAATAACAATTCATGTTGGAGTACGTTCCCCCATTATAGCAAAACTCATTGCATGTCTCATAATGCCGCTCTCTAGGACCCCACTCTTATCTGGATGGGTACAATACAAACCTCGATCGAAAATTCTTTGCTCAAATTCAGTATTTTCTCTTAGGAATAATTATCGTACGGCGGCGACGTTTTTATGAATTCGAAAGTTAGCATGCGCCTGGAACAGAACAGTCGAAGTTTTTCAAACGCTATGCGGACTAAATTTCACAGCAAATAAAGCGTATGACCAAAATATTTTCGACATGCGTGTATTTGTAAAGCGTCTGTACTTTCGGTTTCTATAACGGTACGTAATACAAAGGTCTAAGCGAGGTCAAACGACGACCGCGATTGTTGCGCTAAATATTTGTCGATCGCAATTTTTTTCTAACAAAGTAAGCAAGAGCCAATATGTGCCGAATCATTCGTGTTATCGATTTGTAAGAAACTGTAAAGTAGCGAGTTAACATCCACAAAACATGACGGAAAGTTCGTGACTGAAAAAAAACCTGTCAAAATCGGAAAACGTTATATCCCTGGCTAGAAATGGTTGACGCTGCTTGTGAAGAATAAAATATTGAAATGTGCATACTGCACCCAGTCTGTGCAACAAAAGTAAAGCAGCAATGGTTTTGAGGTATACATTTTTATAACTTATTTAACCCTATTTAAAGACTGAAATCACCCTATTTTTCAAAATCAATTGGTGAAAACCCTTTATCCCAAAGTATTATCTGGGACACTGTCAATGGAAGGTGCATTGAGACATCTTTTACACAACAAAGAGCTTGGAAACCATTATCATTAATGAATTGCCCAAGCAAAACGATTATAATAAATAATCTGAAATAAGTTTAAATACTATTTAGACAAACATGTATAAACCTTGTCAAATAACGATAATAATAATAAAATAATTACTGTTAAATGTTGCAAAAAGGACTAACTTTATTTCCTTTACTGACGCCTTAATGTTTGGTTCAACACAAAGTATACATAAACTCAATGTATAGAAGTAAAGCTTTATAATGAACTATGTATTTGAATTAAATAAATTTAAATTAATTAGTTTATTTATTTAGTGAGAGATAATGGACGAACCTGCAACTGTCGCAATGGAAAGCACGATGAGAACGATGTTGCCGTTCATCATTGCAAGAAAGGCAAACGTCCGATTAATTTATCAATTAACTTAATTGTGCATTCTTTAGTGATACTTTAGTTTATGTTAACCCAATCAACTCCTTCCAAAATATGAGGTCGTCATATTTGCATTAAGGCTTTATATACTTGTCGAAAAGTGATTAAAGCTACAAAGGTAGGCCTTGCAAGGGTTATGCCATGAACTACAATTATCATGCCCACTCTGTTTACAGGGTCATAGTTTACAATGATTAAAAGAGATTCGAAAAACATGTGGGTGTGGACTGGATTTGACTTTTGTATCACAATAGTCCATAATGAAATATTATCGCTTTCTGATGATTTAATCTGAGGACCGTTATAGTTTCAGTGAAACATTAAGCGTGTATTTCCAATGCATGTGAATAAAACACATTGAAATATTAAATGTGGACCTATAAAGTCACTTGCTTCTACGCATACATGTACATTCGATTAATTTTAGTGTGTGCTATAACGACAGTTTTATGCCATCGCTTTCAGAGATGTAACCAATATTGATGATAGAGGGACGAAACTTTACCAGTACATTACCGAACGTGTTCTCCTCAATCTGTTGTTTTTTTCGTCTTAAAACCCCCGAAGTTATGGACCATTTTTAGCAAAAAAAAACTACTTTTTTTGTTGTTTCGCGCTAAGCTAAAAAAGTATTGTTGTAAGAATACTGAAACTGTCTTAATATATAAATATACATGTACACAAATGTTCACAAGAACGTGCATGTTTGATTTGGATTATTTTTACCTCCGTGGGACAATGTGTAGGCATACTACGGACCGACGTAAAACAATGGCCTTTTATAGAAAGAGACGATATTTTTAAGTTTTCTTTTCGGTGAGTATAGTCTAAATACCAAGACAGACAGACAGACAGACAGACAGACAGACAGACAGACAGACGGACGGACGGACGGACGGACGGACGGACGGACGGACGGACGGACGGACGGACAGACAGGCAGGCAGGCAGGCAGGCAGGCAGACAGACAGACAGACAGACAGAAAGACAGACAGACACACAGACAGACACACAGACAGACACACAGACACACAGACAGACATATACAACCATTCAAATAGCGTTATTAAGGACTCTTGAACGCGACATTACAAACATTCACAAAATCATTCTATCTATATGTGATTTTGTCTAAACCTATGTAAATGCTGTAGGTTTTTGGAATATGTAATCACATATTTTCGTCTTAAAGCAGGAAAGAAACTGGATATGTGTCATTTTGATGAATATTGTTTATAATACGAGTTAATTTCTTATAACTTCGTACAGCCGTTTAAATATATTATTTGGTCTGACATAATTGCTTTGGAAATAAGCTAAAGCGCGTCGCTTATTTTGTGCGATGCCAGTAGATCTATGTTAATATATGTTTAATATATGGCTCAGCTATAACTGGACGTTTCAACGTATTATGGTGAAGTTATCTATTTCCGGATTTAATGTTACGTGAACTAGAATCTACATTTATGATATCTAAACATTTCTGTTTCCAGACAATCAAAGTATTGACTTCACACATTGTGTACACTGTGACTATCTAACCTGAATACTTTTAGTATTGTCTGAAACATGTTTGGTAATTGATATTAAAAAAATGACCAACAGTAAATGTGATTGTTTAAAAAACACAGTTGTTTAAATATGTCAGTATTCCCATTTTATTTTCTTATTCAGTGCGTTATCACAGTACATTGTTTCTCTATTGATGGTGATGTTAACTGATTTCCACCTGCACGCCAGTGTTTGGCATGTACTTCCCGACTGCCAGGAAGAGCGGCTTGTTCTGTTTTGAATTATATTAGTGCACCGGTAAGCTCGGGTACCCAATACCGTTTCTATATAGATTTTGTATCAACCAAACGATTGTCTCATTTTGAAAATTCATCGTATGACATAACACCTTTAACTTAAACATAGCGATGATAATTGCAGTGGCTCTGGTAGCCGACTATGGTATATGTTTTGTTTTTATGTGTGCATATAAACTCCATCTAAGTACTGAAATTTTCAAACACAATACTCAAAAGAACAATAATTGCCATGCACTTAGAATATAAAATATAATTTGTTTCTTTCACTCTGTAAATTAAAAAAAATTAAATGCATTAAAACATTTACAAAAAAGACACATTGTAGGGCTATATTTTCAAAAAACTATGGGTTATGAAATACAAAATAGTATATACATCGAAGGAGGAATATATTTAATTTATGTCCCAATTACTAAATACCTTTTGATAAGGCCTCGTAACGTGTTTGTCTACATTTGACGTTTTGTTAAGTATATGCAATACAAAATAAACATTGTTTAAACCTTCGTTTGATTATGCGCTAACTCAAATCTCTATGGCAATTATCCCTATGAACATAACACATCTGCCAATCAAGAGTATTCTATATTGTTAATTTAGAAAATTCCAACAGGAAGTTTTGAAAAACGAATAAATCCACGATGCCCGCTTTGATGATTACTAGGTCAAGATTTTCTGGATCGATATTTATTAACAAGCTTCAATCATTTTGACCCCACAGCTTTTGTCATGTTTCGTTAAACCTATCAAACTTACTATATGAAATAACAATTCCCTCTTTCGTAGACAAGGAACTTAGATCAACGTATAAGCTGCTTGTTTTCAAAATACTCATCGGATCATCGAATAACCAACGTAATGTGTGGCATGTTTAAAATTGAAGTTTTATCTCCTGAATCAATTTAAAATGATAAATTATATTTTTCTTCTTTGAATTTGTTTATCATTTATCTTTGATCTTTCAATATTTAACTGGTATTAGGTATTTGGAGCCTTAGTTATAACCTTTTCCACAAGAACGTGTTTGCAATGATTGGTTAAAACAATTATCTTTCATCTATTTCAATCTTCGTTTAAAGCCATCTTCAGGATTCTCAAACATTACATCGATCTGTTTACTTGGTTCAGTGAGTTTTTGTTTCGAAGAGAATGAGGTCCTTAAGCGCTTTAGGCTGCATTATGTGTGGCCCCGGGTGTGTCGTGTCCCAGAAAAGGTCCTATAACATATACGCCACGATTTTGAGAGCTGCTCAATGGTATGATTTGAAATCAAAACAAAACAGGATGTACCAGCAAGGAACTCTGATTTCAGTGAAACCCATTCAATCTTTGTCTCGACGTGGGGTAACCTGACCTTAAATAAATGGTTCAAATATCATAGAAGGATTAAATATAGTCAAGGACAACGACACTTTGAAGGAATAATGAGGCGCATAACAAGAAAGTTTCGTATGCTGTTTATGCTCATCAAAAATGGGTGAGAATAAAATCGTGGCTATTTCCAACTTCCGAATTATTATTTTGATAGAATTGGCTTAAATAATGAGACACACGTTTCGCTAGTAATCGCTTCCGTCCGATATCCGTCCGCTTTTCCGTCCATCTGTCCGTTCGTCCGTCATACTTATTATCTAAATTTGATGTTTATAATTTTATGTATCAACCCTTAAGGGAGGATATGTGCATAGTGTTAGGTTGTTCCGCTTCAATTATTTTCAGTGAGTTATTGCTAGAATCGATAAGATACTAATATGGAATTTTAATATGGAACAAGTTGATCCCAACTCGCATGTACATGCTTAAATGCTACCCACACCCTTGGTTATAGACTTTACCCGACCTTACCAACTTATTCCCTCGGGATATGCATTTACGTCAGGGAAATCGAAGTTATAAGGCACATACATGCTCTTAGTTGACAAGTTGATCCTTATTACGTAATCATAACATGCTTGCACCCAGTTTTGCTGCTAGCGTGATGTGTCAACTTGGAATGACTATGCTACTAGAAGCGTTTAAATTTGACTTAATCTATAAACGAGTTTAGTTCAACTGAGAGCAACTAATTTGATGTCAATTACACATTTCTCGTTCATTTAAATTAATGAAAGGAAGTGATTACTACATATGTGTTTAAATCTTCGTTACCAACCGGCTTGCAGAGATCGAACGAAGAGCTAGCTGACTGCAAGATGTTGTGTCCGCGTGACAGGTGTGCTGGTTTTTACGTATAACGTTCCTTAATTAAAGGGACTTGTTCACAGATTTTGGCATGTTTTGAAGTTTGTCATTAAATGCTTCAAATTTATAAATGTAAACATCGGAACTAAATAGCTCCAGTATAAAACAAGAAGAAAAAAATAAGAAAGAAAAAAAGTAATCCACGCTGGGAGTAAAAGCCTAGCAATCCTTGTAATGTCATAAAATATAACGATAACAACAGAACTCTCAAAATTATTCAATCGTTTCGCGTTTGTAACGCTTTATAATCTTCAGGTTTTAAAATCGTCAAAAGATGAATATAATCGATATTTTAGAGCATGGTAAATATTCAGTTTTTTTTATTCAGCCCTTTTCATACTCGAGATGTACGTTCAAAGGCGCTTTACTTTTTTTTCCTGATCACAGGTACCCATTTATACACCTGGGTGGAGAGGAGCAGATGTGGGATAAATTTCTTGCTAAAGGAAATTCCAGTGGTCAGGGCCAGTGGTCGTAACCGGGACCTCTAGATCCCTAAGCCAGCGTCCTACCATAAGACCACTGCTCCCAGTATTAGTGTTTCCTCGCAAATATCATAACTACAACGAACATGTGCAGATCTGAAACAATTCTTTTTAATCTTGTCAATTTACCAAAACGTCAACAAGTCCTTTTAATACATGTACATGTATTTATAAACAGCGATCTATAGCTCTGCAGTCGGTTTTATAATCTACACTCTATGATTATAAAGTCGGCACTTTAAATACAATGTAACAATCGAAAACCCTAATCGTTTTGTTTTATTACGTATGCCACCAGTATAATCATTATTAAAAAAAAGTACGTTTGTAATAAGAGTTTCATTCGGTTCAGCTTGTTATATTTTGGCAAAGCTTGTTTCTTTTGTTTGTTTAGTGGGATGTTTTAACATTTTCAACAGCATGACAGAGATATCTCTGTGGTTTGTTTACCAACTCATACTGTTCTTTTGATAGCCGGATTTATAAGTACCAAGTGAGTACCCAGTAACTGACAAATGTCCTACTTGCATAAAAGGTGCAAGGGCGGTGGAAGCCGTAGACAGGATTTAATGACGCATGATTTAAAACATATTAATATGTTGGAATGAAAATATGATGTGTTGTTTTCTTGTTAAATTATGTATAACCTAATTTTATGTTTCAACCATGTGCGTGTAGGAGCGTAAATTGCGCAATCAAGCAACACGATAACATGTATTAATACAAATAAAGCAATAAACTTACACAGTAAGGAAATAAACGAACGAAAAATCCCGAACAAACACACACAAGAATTTGGTATTAAAATCACATTAACAATTGTTCAGGTAATAACACTTGTACCTTGTTACACAATTCTTTGAGCATGTGGGTTTCATCTCCCGCAGACGTTATCACACAGTCCCTTAGGGTTGTGACTGCCACAATTTGTGTACATGTACTCTGAAATGTAAAGCATTGCAGTTGATCACTCAATGAATTAATTACGCTAAGGATTTGTTTCTTTTAGCAAAATATTTGTTGTTGTTTTAATGATACAAGCATCAGCAGTCAGAGACAATACCTGATTAAATGTTCTCAAGAAGCCAACGGTTCACATCATAAATTACCGTTTAATTGACAGAATTGACAAAACGTATGATCTTATGATTACATTTCCTTAATCTCAAAAACGTAATCCGCATCAGTATAAACGGTTCAGAAATGATTGAATTAACATTCTCAAACAAATTGTTTAAAAAAAAAAATCCTAAAGACAACATGTAAAAATCAGACATAGTCTCTTTCTTATCTGTATGTAGTGGTTATAATTGAGACAAATCTAGCAAAATAACAGTGTCCTTTAAAAAAATCACGAAACAAAATGGAATGTTAACACTAAAATCTTAAATATGTTTAAAGTTAACAAACAACGCACTTTGTATTGACAGTATTCTAACTACTCAAACTGATTTACTTACTGATACAAGTATTTGGACAGATTCGCGTTCTTGAAAAAAAAATACATAATTAATTGTAACAATTAAGTACATTTTGTAAGTTACCGATTTATTTATAGCTGAAATGTATCTTATCGATTCTAACCGAATGGAGTACAGATAATACAATTAAAATAGTCACCGATAGTAATTAACCGATATCGATAGACGCGCGCACATAACTATTTATGACCAACATCTATTTTTTGTATTATTCAAATACTTCAAATACTTGTCTTAAGATACAATGGATTGGTCGTTCAAACACGTTTGCGCAATAAAACGATGTACTGACCTAGAAAGAAGTTGAAACTCGTACACGACTAATATGTAAAGATAGAGTATATCGAAAATAAGATGCTCACAAGTTCTGACATACAATTTTGTTTATTTTTGTTTAAACTGCTTTTTTTCACGATATACATTTAATTATGTCCGAATTTGTTTGGTATACACGAAATATATACTATGTACGAATGTAGTGCAATAACTATTGGTAAGTGTATAGAATCTACAAGAATGGGTTTAAGCAAATCGTTTTTTTTTTACCGATATCAAAGTTGGTGTGTTGCTGTTTTTATCAGTTTGGAAGGTTTAATGTTTTTTGGAAACACTTTATGACAAGTTTTATTTATCATGTACTTTTGGACTAAGACAAAAGAATTTGTGGTATCGTTAAAATGTAACGATTTCGTTGCGTTTTTTAGGTATAGTCGGGTATATCTCTATAAATAGCGATATGTTTTATTTTATTTTAAAGACCGTTGCAGAATTCAGAACGAATACGGAGTATAGGTCGTTAAGAAGTCCATTAATAACGATTGTGTGGCTGTGTTTTTTTTTATCTCTGGACGTAGGCTTTAATGTCAATTCACAGAAATACCCACTTACGTTATCTTGTGATGTCGATATTATTTTTTTCTCCTACTAGTATGCATGCAATAAGCCACGTCCTATGATTGGATATCCTATACGTCCTACCAAAAGTGGATAACACGATACTGGATACATTTGAATTTATAGTGGAGGCGTCTAAAGCGTCTGACAAAATATCAAATAGTTAAAAATTGTTTAAACAAATATTCGGTATCTTAAGGGATAAAGACAACACAGTTAAAAAAGAACGATCTGGAAGATATTGAAGTAAGGTATTAATATTTTGTTAACTACATATAAATTGCATTGAAGGTCGCAGGGCTATATATGAAGAACACATGAACACCTGCATTTGTCTACATCATGTATACAACATTAAAAATTGCACTTGTCCTTGTGATTTTGCCCATCCCTAAATACCGTTGGGAACCAAGAAACATGTCTTGCCTTGGTTCTAATTCCATTTTAATGAAGCTATTTTGAAAAAAAAGAGCTTTGCAAAACATTTCATCGGCCTATAGAGCGCTCGGTTCCTTTCTAGTGGCTGCATTAACATTGCCATACACATAGCATCTGTTAACATAACTCTCTCTTTTCAAAGGACAAACTTTTCATATACATAGTTGTTCATCGATAATTTCCAGAATCTAGACGCATTTACACAATTCATATGATACGATAGTTTTGGGAAAGATATACATTGAAATATAAGTTTAAAAACTTCCGCACGGACCGACCGTCATAAATTATAAAACAGATGGTGCGATCCTTTTTGCATCCTGTTTGCAGAAGTAAAAAAACATGTAAGTTGTCAAATTGTCAAAAGTCCGAATATTTCCCCTATGCTCCGGAGTGTGATCTGACAGTGATGCGATAAAGTCGGGGGACCTCGTCTAAGCAACTTATGTTATTATGAATTGTTTTGGTTTTGTCATCACGCAATTGTGAGCCATAATAGGGAATGTATCAGCAACTCCAAGGATGTGATAGAGTAAGGGAACGGTAATCTTAGGGAGTCTTTCGATAACAACCTCCGCGGCGATGTCGGAACAATGTCAATGGCAAACCGGATTTATCTTGATTGCGAAACAGACGCAGTATGTATGCGCAGATTACGCTTGATTTTAATGTCTCGTGTCAACGGTAATTGAGTCTTTGGTTTGTTTAAACATTAAACATAATAATTTGTTAGGAACTTAAATTCGTCATTTGGTCTACTGACGCAATAGACGAAAATTAATGTTTGACGAATAATAATGGTTTCACAGTTATAATAACCACAACTGGAGTGAACCGTGCATTTGTGCATGGTCTGCATGTGTGTGTCCTTTGACATGTTTCCCGATTATGGTTTAATAAAAAACATTTTGACAGCATTAGCGTTCAGCTACTAAGAATGCGGGTAATTTAAAAGTACTAACTTGTGCTAACTAGTAAAGCATCGAACTACTGTCACGAAATTGTCGGACCTCTTTCTTGAAAATAACGACACAGCGTGAAATGTTTTTGGGACGCTATTTATCCAGCCCTGAATCTCAGAGACCGGCCAAGACTTTTACAAATCTGATTTACGAAGAACGGAATACCGTAAGGGCCATCGTGGTAACACAATAAAATCCTGAGGGCGACAATGCGATAGTGCGATAGTACGATGGAGACAATGCGATAGTAGGATGGCGACAATGCGATAGTACGATGGCGACAATGCGACAACGCAATAGTACGATGGCGACAATGCGATAGTCATCTTACTGTCGTCATCGTATTATCGCATTGTCGCCATCGTACTATCGCATTGTCGCCATCGTTTCGTCGCACTGTCGAATTGTCGTCATTCTACTGTCGCAGTGTTGCCATCGTACCATCACACTGTCGCCATCGTATTGTCGCACTGTCGTCATCGTATTATCGCACTATCGCATTGTCGCGTTGTCGCCATCGTACTATCGCATTGTCGACTATCGCCTTCCGGTACACAAACTATTCTTATTGCATAAACACATTTGATGACCTTTTAAAGATGTACTTTGACAGAGGTTACAGTTATAATGAAATCAATTTTTTATAAAGTTATAGAACGGGTATTTATGTTAGGTATGCCGAACTATAAAGCATTTTAAACAATTGGCTTCATCTAGGGAAAAATANTGCATTATATTGTGTGACCATACCCATCTGTCCGATTTCAGTATACAAAGTTATTTGTCACTCTTACAGAGAACACAAAGTAAAGCGTACTGAGTGTTTTGTGAGTTAAAGGGTATTAGTGATATAACACCTTTGTCGATAGGTATATTTGTATTGTGCACCCAGCATATACAATTGATAATTTGTAAATATGCCTTCGGGTACGACAGAACAAATAGAACATCATATCTACAAAACGACATGTAAGGACGTATTGAGAAGAAAAAAAATAATACTGTGTTAATGGTCAATTTTCGTTGACAAAACGGTTTGGATATGTTCAACACTTGCTCATATGATACTTTATAAGCAACTATGCAATTGAAATAATAATCTTCCATCTTCATATTTGTTTTCTCTTAGTGCAACATGTTTATTAAAAAACTCTTTTGGAAGAGGCAATGCAATGCTAATTTCGTAGGGTGTAGAAACTTTTATTTTAATCAATAACAACTATTATATTTTTGTGTTAACTTAATACAATTTTCGGTGCGATATTTTAAACTGCAAATAATTTGAACTTTACAGTTAAAGGAAAACAACTCATATAAATGAATATATATCAACGACAGTTCTCTAACTTTCAACCCTTTATCCCCGTGTACATACAAAACGAAATGTTTTGTTTACACGTTTATCTAGGTATTGGGAGGCATGGGGGTATTTTACCCGCTTATACACACTGACGCTATATATAAACGATCCCATTCAATATCAATGCACTTTTTTAACAAACAAGCATAAATCTGCATATAGCATCAATAGCTGGATATTGTACCAGCATTTACGACGACATGTATGAATGTGTTCGATCCCTGTTACCTTTTTAAATTGATATTTTATATGTATGTTAAGTATTATATGAATACATATGAGTGTATGTACTGCTGAGAAGTGTCTGATTTACTCCCTATTATTTACGAGTATTAAAATAAATCAATGCCATGGCATTTAAAGTTACATTTTAGTACATTTATTTCTGATTTAAGCAACGTTTATATTGAAACAACAACTCAAAAATGGTGATTGAATAAAAAAGAAAAACGTCATGTTTTTTTTTATCTAGCATTATATTTTAGATCTAGGGTACATACGAAAGTAAATATTCAAATTACATAGAGTTTCAAAACAAACAAACGTGCACAGCAGAAATTCGAATTCAAATGCAACGCCTATTGATAACAAATAGGTAAGTATAGTAAATACATACAAAATCATTAAAATAACTGACTAATACGTATCAAAACAAAATCATGATTGTATTATAGATAAGTATACACAGATATGCAATGTACAGTTTTTGTGCTTTAGGCGTGTTCACATTCAATACCCTTACACCGATATGCAATGTTCAGTTTTTGTGCTTAAGGCGTGTTCACATTCAATACCCTTACACCGATATGCAATGTACAGTTTTTGTGCTAAAGGCGTGTTCACATTCAATACCCTTACACTGATATGCAATGTACAGTTTTTGTGCTTAAGGCGTGTTCACATTCAATACCCTAAATCCTAGCGACGGATATTGATGTTGATATTGATTGCTGAATCCAATTAGGAGGTATATAGATAGACAAATTGTGCACACCTTACCTTCGAAAAGTTTGAACGTTTACTGTTTTGAGCAACTTTAAAATTACCAACATAATATAATCAGATCAACGTATATGCAAAAAAACATGAAAATTACACAATCGATATTTGACAGAAACGACTCCATCAGTCAGTTTAGACACACTTCTAAGGAATGTTTAATCTTATGAACAGTAAAGCCTATGAACAAGTCTATAAAGACGCCAAACAAGAAACATTGTGATTAATACTATAACAATTACTGAACAAAACTAAAGCGCACACTTGTCTAGCTAAATTTTAAAGATGACACGATTAAAGCGCAAATTCCTACATAGGTTGACGTGCAAAGCATCCAATATCAAATTTCTATTTAAAACGACACACACCATTACACACATTTCAACACAGAAAACACAGTTTGATTATCTAATCTAAGTCTACATACTATTACTAGTATTTATCCTGTACCAAAGCTCCGAATAAAAGAAAACCGCAACCGAACTAAACTACCATTATATACGTACATTTTTATAGAAAACCTTTAGACAACAAAGAATCGGAATACATGTGTATGTTTTATATTTAAAATTATTTCAATTAACATCCACGCTAGAACCAACACCATTTTATAAATATGCCAAACAAATTTTTACTTTTTATTAATATTCCAGCCCACCCATCCCCAACATTTTATTTTATCGCGTAAAAGTCAAACTATAGATCTACTTTCCAAGTCCTTTCCAAACTGTGTTTTTGGGGTCAAATACTTTCATGGCGACTTCTGGGCGAACCATGTTCAGACTTGCAAAACTCGTCGCAGTGCAGTCCTTTCTTGTCATTTTCCTTGAAAACAAAATGCCAACTGATGCATTTCATGGCAAAGGGAAATTAGTATTAAAGCATTATAGTACAGTGTATTTCTATTATTGGTATTAAAAATTAGTTATATATATATATATATACATTTTTTTTTAAATAAATCATCAGTTGCAATTGTAGTTTCCTAAGCAGCAGAAATACTTTTTTTTAAAGGTTTTATATTATTAAAAGTGCTAGCGGCTAGTTGATTAGTTTAATTGGTGTTCATAGTTGATGAAGTTCTAGGATAAGTATTTTTGGTATTAAAAGTTTTGGTGTAAGTTTAAATGCAGTAGTAGCAGAAGTGGTATTTGCTTCAACAGGAATTAGCAGCAGCAGCAGTAGTAGAAGTAGTAAAAATAGTATTTGTAGGAGTAGAAAGAGAAGTAGTAGTAGTAGTTGTATTAGTAGAAGTAGTTGTAGTAGTAGTAGTAGTAGTAGTAGTAGTAGTAGTAGTAGTAGTAGTAGTAGTAGTAGGAGTAGTAGTAGTAGTAGAAGTAGTAGTAGAAGTAGTAGTAGTAATAGTAGTAGAAGAAAGAGTAGCATTAGTAGTAGTAGTAGTAGTAGTAGCAGTAGAAGAAGTAGAAGTAGTAGAAGTAGCATTAGCAGTAGCAGCAGCAGCAGCAGTAGCAGTAGGAGTAGCAGTAGGAGTAGCAGTAGGAGTAGCAGTAGCAGAAGCAGTAGCAGTAGCAGAAGCAGTAGCAGTAGTAGTAGTAGTAGTAGTAGTAGTAGAAGTAGTAGTAGTAGTAGTAGTAGTAGTAATAGTAGTAGTAGTAGTAGTAGTAGTAGTAGTAGTAGTAGTAGTAGTAGTAGTAGTAGTAGTAGTAGTAGTAGTAGTAGTAGTAGTAGTAGTAGTAGTAGTAGTAGTAG